>JAJTUV010002677.1:0-114456 GCA_021653895.1 Mastomys natalensis | reverse complement strand
TGATAATTTCAAGTTCTATGCAGGAGGTAGAAAGAACAAGATGATCTACAGTATGAGTAAATAGAAAAATTCTGAATTCTAAAGACTCAAGTAGCTAAAATTTTCACCTGAAAAACATGAAGATAAAGAATTTACAATGGCTTTATAAGGATGCTCAAGAGATTAGATTACTAATAAGACTGAACTGAACAACTTTACAAACAGGAACTACAATAGAGATACAGTCTGCATCATCCATCACAAGCCATTTGAGTGCCAATATTTAATGTTCTAGTAGGAAGTGAAAATTCTAAACCAAAGCTGAAGTTAGATCTCATATTTGAACTGGACTTCAGCCAAAGCCATACTGGGACTATACCTAACTACCAACATAATGGTTGCTAAAGGTATCAACAAAATAAACTCTTAAAAAAGGGGGGGGGACAAAAGAGACACAGGGAGATTAGGAGAGAGTCAAGGAGGATGAGTCTGGGAGAAATTAAAATGCAGGTAGATAAAAACTGACATCATAAAGAAGATGGAGTTGTTAGAATTAGTGAGAGATCACTTATAATCATTGCTCTTTGTAAGTCCAATCAAACTTATACTATTACATTGGGAATCTCCTACTAATCACTAGCCAGATTATTAAAAATGAACTAAATAATCATTAAATAGATTTGGGATTATATTGAATTGATTCCAATTTTAATAAAAGAGAGTCACAAGAACTATACAATAAAGTTGCTGCAAATGCAGAGTAATGAAAAGAAATGGAATGATTTGTTCTGTAATGAGAATTGCATTTAAACATGGAAAAGAAAATGAAGTAAATGTATACTAAAGGCCACCAAGGGACAGATCTCATAGCAAAGTGTGGTACTAAGAAGGAAGTCTATTTGAAATTCATTTAAGTAACACATTTTGATTTACAAAATCTATTTAATATATGCTATTACAGAATATATTAAGACTCCAGAATTGCTGAACAATTCATTTATTATCACTTAGTCCTTATCAGGTACCAAGAAATAACCAACAAATATGGAAAATAAATAGTTTTGAGCCTCCAGAAAATTAAACATTCGGGAATATTTTGGAGAGGTATAGACAGACATTCTTTGAATAGTCTTTTTCTTTGTAACTGGGTTGGAGAAATTCTTTATGTAGTGAAATACTGAAAGTTTGATGTATGTTACACAGAAATATCAAAAGTAAATTATTAATAAATATTGTATCAAGAGAAAAAAAATCACTGAAATACAACTTGAAGTTTAGGAAAATTTAAGCAACTTTGAAAAGAGGAGAGTAGGTAAAGAAGTCCAATGCAGAAGGAGGAGCTGAGATCAGGCTTCTCTCAGAAACAAAATAAAATTCTCAGAAAAATCAGAAGAGAACAACCACACATCCTATATGTATTATGTGGTGAAACCACATATATATGAATTTCACAACTGTAATCTGTAAATCTGCCAAATTAAATGAGCACATAGCATAACATAGGTTCTATTGTAATGTTAGATATGTGTTGTGTAACTCAAAATATCAACAGCAGGTTTTTAGAGTATATACACTGGCATGTGTGGTATAGGGGTGTGTGTGTGTGTCTGTGTCTGTGTCTGTGTCTGTGTCTGTGTCTGTGTCTGTGTCTGTGTGTGTATTTATTGGAGATAGAATTTTCTCTATATTTTTGAGACAGGGTCTCTCTATATAGTTCTGACTGTGTTGAAACTCATTGTGTAGACCAAGCCAATCTTAAATTTACAGAGATTCTTCTGGCTCTACCTCCAAAGTGCTGGGATTAAAGAAGTATACCACCATTTAAGGATTTTAAATTCTAAAACAAATTAGAAAAATAATCTAACCTATTAAGTGTTTTCAAAACTATTAAGAAATTTAAACAGATTGTTATAATCATATTTAATGAATACTGTACATGAACAAATATTTTTTATTAAATAATTAGGATTTTAGTATTAGCAAAATCTATTTTAAAGAAATGAACTCAGGAATTTATCTCCCAAATAATAAATGTTTATACCATTTACTATCTTTGCTAACAATTATTTAAAAAATCACTATCATAAGAAATAGATATGGCTCAGACAGTAAAATGTCTTTTATGGAAGTTGGATGACTGCGAATCTATCTCAAGAGCCTGTGTAAAATTCAAAACAAGGTGTAGTGCATATAAACTCTCAACTCCTATAGCAAGATGGGAGGTGACGACAGGAGACTCCAACAAAAGCTCAAATGAAAGATAGTCACTGGCAGTGACAGAGACAAGAGAGGCTTGGCCTCTATAAGGTGAATGATGACAACCATCCTCCCAAAAGCAGTTCTCTGATCTCCTCACCTACTAAGTCATGCACATTGTACACACACACACACACACACACACTCAAAATGAAACATAAATAAAATTTACATGTCTCAAAATAATTGTTAAAAATCTGTTAATTCTTAAAATGGAAAAGAATTCGTTCTGTAAGTATATATGCATATATGTACTTGTACATGAATGACAGTTTTAGGTCAAAACTAATCTGATAAATCTCAATTATCACATTGAGTTTGTGCTGCATGAATTAATTTACTTTAAATTTTATCTATGGCTTTTTTTTTATGACTCAAAATATATCCTGGACTTCAGCAAGTGTCAAGAAGTATTTGCTCGATGGGCAATTCAATTATATAAAGAAGGCTCATCCTTTAATTTACATATGTCTGATCCAGGATGAGAATTCCCAGGGTCCTACCAATGCAGAATTAATGTGCATATGATGGTCTGTGCTCTGTTTAACTTCCTACTGCATTTGGGAAATCAGCAGAACTCAACATTTTTTACAATCAATTCGTATGCATCACATGAAATATTGTCAATTTTAGGTACCAAGTCAGAAATTATTTTTGGACCCAAAGGATTCATCTAATTTATATGTTTCTAATATTTGAACAGGATGCCATCTACCCAGAGTTGAATCTTTTTCATGTTAGTTAATGTCAATTGAGAATAGGAGATGAATTGAACAACATAGGTCAAAGGAGAGAATGTGACTCCACCGTAAATGCTTAGGATGTCTGTTCTGTGTGATACAGGACCACAGTTCCACTGAATATCCCTGATGATGTCATGATTCTTCTTCATCTTCTTCTTTTCTTCTTCTTCTTCTTCTTCTTCTTCTTCTTCTTCTTCTTCTTCTTCTTCTTTTCTTCTTCTTCTTCTTCTTTCTTCTTCTTCTTCTTCTTCTTCCTTCTTCTTCTTCTTCTTCTTCTTCTTCTTTTTCTCCTCCCTCCTCCTCCTCCTCCTCCTCCTCCTCCTCCTCCTCCTCCTCCTCCTCCTCTTCCTTCCTTCTTCTTTGATGAATTTCTAAGCTACACTAATTTTGTTTTGTACTGATATCTTCCAAATTATGTAGCATTTTGATTATAAACATTACATTACAGAATTACATAGTATTCAAATATGTGTTTAAAGTCTGCATGTACATGACCTAACATGCTTCTTTTCTTCTTGTGATTTTTAGCAGATCAAAAACTAGACAAATGGGACATAATAAAATTGAAAAGCTTCTGTAAAGCAAGGGACACTATCAATAGGACAAATGGCAACCCATAGATTGGGAAAAGAAATTTACCAACCCTACATCTGATAGAGACCTAATATACAAAGAACTCAAGAAGGCAGACTCCAGAGAACCAAATAGCCCTATTAAAAAGTGGAGTACAGAGCTAAATAGAGAATTCTCAACCAAAGAATCTCAAATGGCTGAGAAACACTTAAGAAAATGTTTAACATTCTTAGTAATCAGGGAAGTTCAAATCAAAACAACCCTGAGATTTCAACTCATATCAGTCAAATGGCTAAAATAAGAACACAGGTGACAGCAGTTGTTGGCAAAGATGTGGAGAAAGAGGAACACTCTAATTGTTTGTGGGATTTCAAACTAGTACAACCAGTCTGGAAATCAGACTGATGGTTCCTCAGAAAATTTGACCTGTGGACCCAGCTATACTACTCCTGGGCATATACCTAAAAGATGTTCCAACGTATAACAAGGACACCTGCTCCACTATGTCCATAGCAGCCTTATTTCTAATAGCCAGAAGCTGGAAACAACCAAGATGTCCCACAACAGAAGAATGGATACAGAAAATGCTGTACATATACACAATGAAATACAACACAGCAAGTAAAAATGATGACTTCATGAAATTCACAGGCAAATGTATGGAGTACTATGAAGTAGAAACTATGATCCTGTGTAAGGTAGCCCAGACACAAAATAACTCACATGTATGTATTCACTAATAAATGGATACTAACCCAAAAGCTCACAGTGCATATGATACAACCTACTGACCATATGAAACATAGAAGGAAGGAAGATCAGGGGGTGGAAGCTCCAGTCTTACACTGAGGGGGAATAGGACAATTGTGGGAGATGAAACGAGAGGGGGACAAGGGAGGGAGAAAGGAGGAGGAGGAAATAAGGGTGGCAGTATCAGAATATGGAGACTTGAGAGAAGTACAGAGGGTCAGGAAATCGAATAAAAATAGGTGGGGTGGGGGGGGGGAGGGATGAGGAACTGGGGATTGCTACTGGTGTGCTCCAGACACCAGAGAAGCGTGAGGCCCTCAGGACCCAATAGGATTGACTTTAGCTGTAATGCACAAAGAATGGGGAGATAGAACCTTTGCAGACTACCTCCAGTAGATAGGCATGGTCCCTGGTTGAGAGACGGAGCCATCCACCCATTTCAAAGTTTTTTTTTTTTTTTTTAACCCAGAAATGTTTTTGTCCAAAGGATGAACAGCGACAAAAAATGGAACTGAGATTGAAGGAAGGGCCAACTGGGGATATATAATATCTGCAGCCACCAAACCCAGCACTGCTGCCATGGTCAAGAGGCTCTTGCAGACAGGAAGGAACCAAGTGTGGCAGGTCCTGGGGAGTTCCAGCAAGCAACTGACCAATGCAGAGGAGGATGGTTGGAGCCAACCATCAGGCTGATCTCAGGGAACCTGGTGGAGGAGCATCTCAAAAGTCAAATGTGATCATTTCTGAGAAAGAACAGGCAAAATCATTGATTATTTTGAAATTAGTTTCCTATGAGTAAGTACAAAACACAGTATGCTAAGGTAGATTGAAATACACACAACGATGACAGTGAGGAAGAGTGTCTGTAGTTAGTGGCATACAGCAGGTGGACCCATTTCCCAGAGTGCTCTTCTCCTGTGAAATTATATTCTGATTCTGTGAAATCCTACAAGGATAAAATAAATTATTTTGCCAAATGGGAAAGAACATGGTCTTCCTCTTTGAGGCAAAGAGAAAGAAGAAATTTTTAATCATGAGAAAAATGCAAATATAAATTGCTTTGTGTGTGTGAATGTATTGCCTTACTACATCAAATTAAGCCATTCAGATTCCACAAAAAATAGCTCTCATTCTGTCCTTTAAGTTAAATTAAGAAGGGAGCATTGGTTTGCATGTGAAATTGGATAAGTCCTATTTGGTTAGAGTTTAAGGTATCAACTAGTGTAACTATGTCAAATAATATGAACATAGAAATATGAAAATAGACTTTAGGTTTAGCTAAGAATAAGAGTATATATAATTCCATATTTCTATAAATATGTTTGTACAATTAAAATGTTGATTCATTATGTTACAAGAAGGTATGTGTAAGCATACATACTAGTAACTGTAAATATAATAGGAAACTAACCAATTTAATCTTAAATCTTATAGTGAAAAAAAAAAAAACCAATGAACAACAACAACAAAAAGTAAGGGATTTAGCAAAGTAATTTTGTATCTTGGAGAAGAGCTAGTATTTATCACATAACCCGAAGACCCTATAACTTTTATTGGAGAAGTACCTGATTCTGACAATTTCTATATTCAACACAAAAACCTCTAATTTGGATCCAAATATGCCTACTATAATGCTAAACATTGCTTGGGGTTTCTAACACAATAAGCAGAAGAAAATGGAAAGCAAAACTTCTACATTTATAATACTTTTCTACAACTTCAAACTCAAGGATAAACTAAAAGTTGTTTTTAAACTGTGTGGAGAATAGGAACAGTGAAATTCATGAACCTGTTTCTCTCAGAGCTTGGGTCAGTGCAAGGCTTAGTTAATACTTCTGTGTTTTGCTTAGATTATACTTAACAGTGTGTCCGTGTGTATCTGTGTGAGAGACAGTTGTCCACATTGAGTACTTTCTTTAGCTAGTTACTAACTTTCTTTTTGAGAGTTTGTCACTAAAGCTGGATCTTGTACATCAGTTGGTATGTACAGTTTAGATATCCAATTATCTCTGCCTCTCTTTTTTCAGGTTTCATGCTAGCATAGTCAGCTTTTCTATGTGGTGCTGGAAAGCCAAACTCAGGTTCTCTTGTTTGCGTCACAAATTCTTTAGTGACTAAATCATTTCATTAGTCCCATTATTGCTGTTTTATGATTATTTTTTTAATTGAATATTTTCTTTGTTTAAATTTCAAATGTTATTCCTCAAACCCCAAAACTCCCTATCCCATCCCCCTCCTGTGCTTCTATGAGGGTTGAAAACAATCCACCCACCTACCCACTCCCACCTCCTGCCCTCAAATTCCCCTACACTGGAGCATCCAGCCTTCACAGTACCAAGGGCCTCTCCTTCTATTGATGCCCGACAAGGCATTATTAAGACATTGGCAGAGGTTCCTAATTTCTCTACTTCTCACTATTGAGACATTATTGAAAAGTTCTTTAAGAGTTGTCTGTCTTCATGAATCCTTGTCTTTCCTATCATATCTTTTCTAAATTAAAATAAAAATCTAGATTTTGTCCACATTCCCAAAGTATGACAACTCTAAAAGATAAACAACTTTAGTTTAGTTTAGTTGCTGCCTGCCAAAGGGTTACATATGTTTCTTAAACAATCTGCTCTTTCTTATATGAAACACACATGAGATACTTCAAAGCCACTTCTTTTCATTGTTCATTTTTCCAACATCTAGACTGTAAGATGCTCTTTGGCTCGGAGAGTGGACCACTTTTTAACTTTATCTTCACTCAGATTTTAAATCATTTGATTGGTTTTTTTTCTAACTTATAATTTATTTGAATGATGTTTTTCATATAAAATGGAGCCCTGTTTTGAGCACTTATGCTTCCATATTTTCCTTTACTGATTAGCCTACCACAAACTGAAATATTGCTTTCTCTTATCTAACTTATTGCTGCCTAAAGGAAGTATATTCTTTCATGTATCACTATTGAGTTTACTTTCCAGTATAAAGTACTTCTTTTATCACTCTTCTTGCTATTTCTATGTTGATTTGTGAGTGGTTGCTTCTTTGTTACTTAATAAATGATTATATACAACAAGCATACAAACCATTTAAATGTAAATTTCCAAATTCTTTTTTCTATGCTAGAAGGTTATGCTGAGGCATCCGGTCCCCCTGAACTATCCACCATATGACAGGTTTAGTATAGAATAGAGATTATTTACTTCATGAGGAAGGGATTTGGGAAGGGAGGGGAGAGAGAGAGAGAGAGAGAGAGACAGAGAGAGACAGAGAGACAGAGAGACAGAGAGAGCCCAGAGACAGAGACAGAGACAGAGAGAGACAGAGAGACAGAGACAGAGAGAGACAGAGACAGAGAGAGACAGACAGACAGAGACAGACAGAGAGAGAGGAAGGAAGAGGAGGAGAAAAGGAGGAGGAGGAAAGAGGAAGAGAGGCTGAGCAGCAACACATGGAGTGGGGAGGTGGAAGGGGAGAGAGGGAGAAAGGGGTCAGGGTGAGAGGGAGCAGAGAGTAAAATAGTAAGAAAGTAAAAGAGCAAGAAGGGGGCAAATAGCCCCTTTTATAGTAAGCCAGGTAACTGCTGGGAGGAGCCTAGAAGAAATGCTAACAGTGTTGATCATCAGACATTTGAGATCATTAACTTTGCAGAGAAAACATTAATTGTCCTAAATTGGGTCAGTTTCTCTTGAAGCCTGGTGAGTTTATAAGTTGCAAACTGCATCAATCGTGGCTTCCAACTGAGTAGGTAATACCCTACTGCATTGCCATAATAGACTGCTGGAGTTTTTACACTTGACCCTTGTCATTTCTATAAAGGCAAGGTTTACTTGAACAAGAGACTTTATTTGTCAGACGGAATTTTAGGAATGCACAGGCTGTACAACTAATGGAATCAGAATTGTGAATTCAGTTTATATAGTTCTCTGTGGTTTTATATGATAAGTATCTGATACATACTCCTGCTGTACATATTATTATTGTTCCTATTCATTGAAGTGTTTAATGTGTTACTTAAAGTTAGAAAGATAAGAAGTCCTAGATATTTATCTAGTACTCAAATATTCACAAGTCTGCTAACAATAACTCTACAAAGAAATGTTACTATCTACATTTTAGTTATAGTTGTTGAAGATGACACTGAAAGAACTTTGAGTCATGTGGAGCCTTCCTTTGCTCACAATTCTCTTTTTTGCTCCAGCCCATCCACTTTTGCTTCACCTAGGAACAACATATGCCTTTGTCCTTTCCAGCATTCTCTGGTCCTTGATTAGATAACACAATCATCTAAATAAGTGCCAGAATTAAATGTTCATATATTAACATATGTTAACATATACAGTATGTGAAATTACCTAAGGAAGATTGCCCCTCAATGTAACCACTGAAACAGTCTCAGACACAGGCTTGTTGAGTTTGAATTATTTCTCTGAGGCTATTTTGTTCCTAAAATTGCTGCCACTGTGGGAACTGAGCAGGCCCACAAAATGCTGACATTAAACAAAGGCAGCCAATTTTCAAAGAGAGCTGTTTAAATATTCTAGGGTAGCATTTTCCTATCATTTAAAGTGCAAACGCTATTTT
Organism: Mastomys natalensis; assembly: GCA_021653895.1. NCBI lineage: Eukaryota > Metazoa > Chordata > Mammalia > Rodentia > Muridae > Mastomys > Mastomys natalensis. The sequence goes on along the minus strand of JAJTUV010002677.1, from coordinate 105,586 downwards.
CTATTCTTAGAGTTTTGTTAGCAAGAAGGTGCAGTACTTTATACTAAGGGTAAGGGCAAATGAAAATATAATACCATAAAAATTCTAAAATAATAAATTGAACCTTCTAGTACATTTTATTCTATTAATATCAGAATTATTGTTTCTGCATTGCTCTTTTCCTTTCTTTTTCTAACACTTTCTGTGGTAAGGTGATACTGCAATTCATATGCTTACTATAGTTTTTGGCACAAACCAAATCCTTAATAGATATTAACCATCAGTAATTTTATAGACCTTTTAGAGCCTTGCATTGTACTCAATATACAGTGACTTCAACTTAATACAAATGATTATGCAATAGATATTCAAAAACTATCTTACTTTGACTTTTGATTTGGTTCTTTTTTTTTTGAGTAGTCACATGTTGGAGCCAAACTCAGGAAACTACCAGCTGTTCTAAGAGAACCTCAGGAAACTACCTGCTGTTCTGGAAAGCCTAGTCAGTACAAGGTTAAGAAAGGACCTTCTAGGGTCTCAGGTCTCAGGAACTTAAAGAACGTCTGGCATTTCCGGGGAGCTGGTTACAACAGTAAGATGGTCTAGGGCAATAACTGCCACTTTTGGGAGAACCTGACCATCACCTAAGAAAGAATTTCCTGTTCATAAAGAACCGTTGCCCTGGGACATTCCGGGACAAACCGCAGGATGCTCCACTGGATGACTGACCCTATCTAGAGTTGATAGAACCCCCACCCTGTTCCTTGCTCCCCTTCCTCCCTTGCCTAGAATATATATTGTAAGCTGCTTCCACATTAAAGTGAGACCTTGACAAGACTCCTTTAGCTTGGTCCTCTGTTCTCTCTCTCGGCCCATGTTCCTTTTCAGGTGAGGTCCCCTTTGACACCCCACGAATTACTGGACCCGCGGGTCGGGTCAGTCACTTGTGGCATAGTCTTGGTTTCGGTTGTTAGACAGCAACAGAGCACAGATCCTTTAACTAGTGTCATGAGCATAAGTATAAACAGGCAAAGTATTTAATATACTGAGACACTAGCCTGATATTCCGAAAAGGTAAAGTTTATTGATTATCCTTCTTTTATCTCTTCTTTTTTTAACTTTTTTTTTTAGTATTTATGTACACTTTAAGGAGACTATGTTGTATAACTTTTGTTTGCACCGTTTAGAAATAATGATTAGCACTTAATAAGCATCCTTTGTCATAGGAATTCTTTTGTTAATAACTGACTATAATAAAAAAAGAATAGTTCTCACTCATTAACATATTTTTATTCATTCTTTTTTCACGTTCACTAATTAATCTATTTATTTACTTTACATCTTGTTGGCAGCTTCCCTTCATGCTCTTCTACCAATCCCATTCTCTCAACTCCCCTCTCCTCATGCCTTCTTCCCTTTCTTATTCAGAAAAAGGAGCCCTGCCATGAATATTAAGCCACCTTGGCATAACAAATTCCAGTAAGACTAAGTACATTGCCTCCTATTGAGGCTAAATAACGCATCTCAGTAAAGGGGCAAGCAGAAAAGTCAGGGATGCATTTCTACATGTGATATTTCTTCTGTTCTCTCTCTCTCTCTCTCTCTCTCTCTCTCACTCTCTCTCTCTCTCTCTCTTTCTCTCTTTTTCTCTCTCTCATTATTCATTGTGAACACTAACTTCAAACTAATTCTTTTTCATTAGTTTCCTGCATTCTGGGATTTGAGACATGAAACAGCATGGCTAAATTGTGAGAATTTTAAGATTCTCTGAATTAATCAAGATATAACCCATTATTAGACATGGAATAGCTGTATATACTCCAACTATAGATACTGATTATGTTAATATACTATGTAAGAATATTAGTGCTATAATAAACACAACAGCAGAAAAAGAAACTTGATTTAAGCCAAAGCTGTCTGCAAGTTCTTCCTATCATCTGGATTCTATAAAACCTCAAGAGAAATCACATTCATGTATGATTCACCCTTATGGGGTATTAAAATGAAGAGCTTTATCAATCTCCATATTGATAATGATATTTCTTAAAAGAGATCCATGGTTCTTTTACAAAAGGAAGTGAAACATGTAGGGAAGAAAGAAAGGAGACAGGAATTGGTTTTAGGGATAAGACAAGATTGCCAAAAGAGAATAAGAAGGAAGGAAATTCTTCTACTCTGCAAGATCCATGTGAGGCCTCCTTGGAACTGCCTCAGGTTACTTACCTTGCTGTAGTTTTGTCTTTGTTTTGGGTTCTTACAGTATTCAAATGATAATTGAATTGGTATTAGTAGGATAGATTTTTATGTGTGCCCTTTCACTACTTCAGTTTATGCGAGACTCCACCACAGAAATCTAGGTGTTAAAATGTATAATTATTACAATATGGTCTAATTTGTGTAATGTTACTGGATGTGTCAGAGAAACACAATTCATTAAAGTGTTACTTTTGATATTTCAAAACCAAATTGAGGCAGTTAAGAAAGCTTTTGGAAAATCAGCTAGTGCTACAATATTTTAAATATACGAATTTAGTTGGTACTTACTCATATATATCCTTATAAGTAGCAAGAAAAATGTCAACTAACATACAAAGGTAGGAATATCAAAATTACCCCAGATATTTTGTTAGCATCTATAAAACTTTGATAGACTTAGGAGAGTGATATTTAGGCTCTGAGCATAAATAAATAATTGTGAACCAAGAATGTTATACCCTGGAAAGTTAACTTTCAAAATTGATGGAGACAAAATATATCAAGGCAAACACAAATTAAGACAATTGATGAAGACCAAGACAGTCCTATAAATAACTATTAAGGAAACACTAAACAGGGAAAGAGGCAGAGTAACATAAGCTTTCTTTGTGAGAAAGTGTGACAGTGCACACTCCATAAATAGACCAGATAAACAAATTAGGCCCAGAAAAGAAGCAACTATGTATTACCCAGCAACCCAGAAATGCCTCAAATATAAGGGAAGGGAAAGAAATACCAATAATCCAGTAAAAGAGAACATCACCTAACAAATTCATACGACATAGAAAACTCCTTTGCATATAGCCTTAAATATAAATGCTCAAAGTTCGTGACTATAAAATGTAGAATAATGAATTGGATTAAAATTAAGAACAATAAAATCAACAAAAACAAGAATCAACTATATGCTTCCTCTAAGAAACTCATTATCTCATAAAGCACTCAAAAATATCAATAGCATAAAATGAGGAGAGATGGTTAATGCCAATATAAACAAGTAGGTTCAGCTAACCTTATACATGATAAAATAGACTTCAACTCAAAACTAATTAGAAAATGCAAAGCAGAATATTATCTACTAATAGTGTGAAAATTTCTCAGAAAATATAAAACTTTTAAGCAAACATTGGAGCCTCGAATTTCACTGTTTGTTTTAAACAATATATGACATAAAGTATCAAATATCCTGAAACAATAATGGTGGGCAACTTTAATATCCTACTTTTGATTCAGATAGGAATTCAAACAAAAACTGGGGAATGAGGGAAAACGATGGAGCTAAAAGATGCTATGGATAAACTGGGACTAGCAGATAGATGCAGAATATTCTACCCGAACAGATATGAAATATATATACACTTTTCTAGGAGCACAAAAACCTTTATCCGAAGTTGATCATATCACAGGACACAAAGAAATTCTCCATAGACACAAAAACCTAGTCTGTATCATTTATTTTGTCATATCAACACATGCTAGGATAAGAGTAGAAATCAACAACAGAAAGAAAAAGTATTTTGGAGATGAAATGATATATTTCAAAATGATCAGAAATGAGGTAAGGATATTTTTAAATCCTAGAATAAAAATCATTCCTTTTCATGACTTATTGTTGTAAGGAAGAAATTAGCTATGATTACCTTATGCCAATCTTCACATTTTGAAAAAACTGAAATGTAGACTAAGTCTGTGATTGACAATAGAGATAATTGCAATGATACACAGTAGGACATTGATGTAGTATACAGATACACAATGGCTTAAAATGAAGTAATTATTGTTATAGATATCTTTAAGAATAAGCAATGTTTCTAGCATACTTTCTGAAAATGAAAGCAAAGAATGCAGAAAAATACAGTTTGTTGTTACTATTTCATACAATAAATACAAAGTAAGTTACAAGTGTCAAGGAATATGGGCTACTATTCTTAGTAAAGAACTGTTTATTTGTACATTTTTGCCTTTCATTGTTGGAAATAAGATTTTTCTTTCCCATAGCACTAAACCCCTACCTACAAATGATGAATGCTACACAATTTTCATGTTGCTATCATCCCTATCCTATATAGTTAGAGAAGGAGCTTCCAACAAAGATTCACTATGTCCTTGAAGAGAATTTATCCTACTTATATTGCTTACAAAAACCCATCATAGGGAGTTTGGAATAATTCCAATTTTTTACATGCAATGAGAGAGAACAGGTGTACAGAGAATGAGAAGAATTCATTAAGCACATTATTGGATTTTTTTAAAATAGGGTAAGTTCAATTCATAAGATGCAAGAAAACAAAGCTTTTCATCTGACAAGCGGGCTTGTCTCTATATGTTTAAAAGGTGAAAGAATAAAGCTGTCTGAGTGAATGATACACAGACAGGAATAACAGCAACTATGTTATCACTAATTGGAATTTGACTTAGATTTTTACATACATTTTAGTTAATGTGTTTATGGAAAAATGACCCAATTGTTGTGTGTAACCTTTGCTACCCCACCTAAGTGCTGGGAACAGGCCAAGCTACCAACCCTTACCCAGCTTCCCTTGAATCCATGGATAAAAGACACACACTCACACAGTTGTTCAATTACAATTTGCCTTCTTGATACAATTGTTGGGCATTATAAAATTCCCATGGCTGGTATGCCCTTATCAATAATCTTAGCTCTGCACCGCTCCATATGCCCTAGATGTTAGTTGTTCAGTTACAACTAACAGTCCCTGTTAGATACCCTGACCATGAAATAATATATTTTATTTCATGGACTGTGTGTATAGGTGTGTATGAGGGTGTGTATATACACCCACTTCTATGATTTGACTTCAGCTTTTTTCTATGAAAAATATAAATTCTTCTTTAATTGTATGAAACAGAATGTTTCTAAAATGTGGCACTTTTTAGAGACAGAGTGATAATCTGATGGCAGAGCTAGAAGGTGGTGGAGTAATGAATTCTTGTGGATGATTTTGTTTTAACTTTCATTTGTCCTAAGAATTCTATTGAACTGTTAGAATTGAAAGTCATCTATTTGGAAGAAGGAAGTTCTTGTTAAGTAATTTTTAAAAACAGAACATGAATTTGTATTTAGAAATATTTGATGAATAATAAAAACAAATAAATTGTTTAGGGTTGTTACATGCTTTTTCAAAAATAATATTCTATGTAACATATAATAATATGTAAAATTTTCCCATTTACAACAAATTAAATTTGCTGCAAATTTGGAGTGCTTCCTTTTACTCTGTAATATAATAAACTGTAAAACACTAGCATAATTCACAGATGATTGTACAGTGGAATAATCCAGGAGCTTCATTTTAAGGCTACATGGAATTAATTATTTCTGGAATACATTGAATTAATATTGGGTGCTTTTCTTTTAGGGAATGAACAAAATAAAATCTCTACTCTGTGCAAAACATTGTTATTACTCTCTCTGAATTGGAAACAGCATCAACCTATATAAAATTTGCATCTATCAGGAAGCTAAGGACAGCAAGGATGAAAATATAAATAGACACACGGCAGGTTTTTATGTATGATCAAAATACCACACTGACCCCTTCTGAAAGGTAAGGTTGAGCATGAGGGTTTGTATCCTTAACAGCAGGACCTAAGTGGATTGATGTCAATTAAGAACAATGGCCCTCGAGCTTTTGAATGACAGTTGAAACAGAAGGAAGTGAGAGAACTGCAAAGAAGATTTAAGGATGAGTGGATACAGCTCTAGACACCTGTTGAGTGGTTGCACTTTCTGTTTTAAGAATAGATAGAAAAAAATAGGCAAGGATTTTGTAAAGGAAGATAATTTTGTTTCACCTTTAAGACTGTTTTACTGGCAGTAGGCTCTACATGAGAGTAACTGTAAATGAATAAATGGATTTCCTGGCATGAGCTTCCATTGCAGCTGCTTTGCTTTCAGGTTTCTTTCGTAATCTTTCAAGGCAAGGTGCTCATTTGAACTAAATCAACCTAACCCGTGGCAACAATCTTCCATAGACTACTAATAGAACCTGTTAATGAGGGTAGAGGAAAGGCTGACTCACTTAAGCCTTTAAATCCCTTGAATCTAACTGTGAGCTGTACAGTGGAAGACCTTTGAAAGAATCAGTGGCTGAAGACACAACAAAACAAAACAAAACAAAATCTTTATGAAATACTGAAATCTGAACTCATGAAGATGGCAACAGCAAAACTCTAGCCTCAGACCTATCACTCTTGTATCGTTCCACTGTCCAATGTTAGGACTGCTACAGTTTATTCAGAATTCACTACTGTAAAAATAATTAGTCATCACCATCAAGAAAATGGTGACCATTCAAAAGATTTTGTATCTTCTGGGATTCATCTGTACTAATTTTATGTTTGTTTTAAGTTTTAATTTGTATGAACAACTTCATAAAAATATAGACTCCAATGAACACACAGACAAGGACAGCTCAATGCTATTCCTGCCTTGGCAGAAACTCTGCCATTCTAGGCTCCTGCTAGCCATATCAAAGATTGAACATACACTTTATCTGACCTTATAATTTTATCCATCAAATTGTATTACATTCTGTAGCAGGATACTTTCCCTGCAACATTTACAATAAACTCAGTAATTTGGGAGGAACTAATGTGGGAGGAGTAAAGAAAGAATGAGGAGAAGGAAGAGGAGGAGCTGAGAGGAGAGATGTAGGAGCCATGGAGAACCATGTTTGGGTCCAAGATGGTCCTGGGTGAGGATTTATATCTTAAGGTTAGATATTGGTAAATACCTCTAATTGTATGGGCTTCTTGTTAATTGAGCTTTACCAAATATATAAAGTCTTTGGATAATCTTTAAGCATTAGAGTCTCATTTCTACCAGGTACTGCATGGACGGCAGGATGGTCTGGGCTCAGCCAAGCATTGTGGAGACAGTGTGGTAGATTGGCAGAGCCATCTCCCATGATAGCATCTCGTGGGTTGCAGGGCTGGTGTCTCTGACTACCTGAGCCAGAGGCTTGAGCTGAGCAGTGGCGAGAACATGCTCTTGGCCTCAGGACTTGACTAGTCGGAAACTTGGTGGCTCTGTAACAACAAGCCAGATCAGGTGCTGCCAGTTTTCATATTGACCATTAACAACATCCTCTTAATCTCAAAGCTCTCTTTTGTGTCTTCCTGGGCAAAAGGGACAAATCACATATCATTCAAGGGACCAACATCCTTCATCTTTTTGAAGGATCTAGATCATAAGAACAGGCGTATATATAATAATGAGAATTGTGTTCACAAAAAAAAAAAAAAAAAAAAAAATTCTCAAAACAGTTAAGTGTTTTAAAAGTAAAGAGATTATTTAGTCTATACCAAAGTGATGAAACATGTCTTCTCATCAACACACTTTAACATCTCAACAACTGAACAGTATTAAAGTTTATATCTCTGTAAGGACTTACAGTCAGATGTTACTATTGATGCTCAGAAGAAACAAACGAAATCATTGTGAATACCATCTGCTATAATATGCTAATATATGTTGTTCCTTTCAATCCAAGTATTCATTTTGTTTTCAATTTTCTTTTTAAGACTGTCTATTTCCTACATGGATAAACTATATCTGATCGTTTCATTTTACACATATTCTGAAAAAATCTCTTCCTTCATATTTTTTAATTTTGTTTCTTTGTTTGTTTTTCGTGGGTCACTAAAGACGAACTTTAGTTGCTGTATGTATTACAAATAGTAACTATAGGACACTTAGACCACTCAGAGGGAAGATAAGAAGAAAATGCGGTTAAGTAACAAAAAAATATTAATTAGTGTTTTTCAGATAATATATTAAAATGTGTTTTTACGAATATTACTTCTATACCTTTTTTGGTTTGGTTTGGTTTTTATTTACAAGTATTTGATTGCTGGGAGCTAAACCCAGGAAACTATCAGCTGTCCTAAGAGAACCTCAGGAAATTACCTGCTGTTCTGGAAAGACTAGTCAGTACAAAGTTAAGAAAGGGTCTCAGGTCCCAGGAATTTAAAGAATGTCTGGCATTTCCTGGGACCTGGTTACAACAATGAGATGGTCTTGGGCAATAAGAATAAGACAGTGGACTGGTCTTAGACAATGAGGACTCAATAGTAGGATAGCCCTAAGCAATGACCCTCACCTAAACTCTCCTATTTGCTGTGTCTTTATAACCTGTACCCGAAATTAAAGTTTCAGAGCTTGATCAGAACTCCAGACTTGCTCTCCTTTCTTGTGTCTCTTGTTCCTTCATTCTTTTGCCCCCTTCTCTAGGGTCTTGTCGAATCCCCCTCTGGCTGGGGCATTTGATTTGTTTCAGTGTTAATAAGAGCTTTCTTCTAGATTTAGAGAATCTGGATATCTACAGTCCTCAAAAGAAATGGCAAGAATATGATGATTTCTACAAATTATATAGGAAAGGAGTTGTGGAACAGTTTCCTCAGAGATTGAAGCATTCCATCCTAACCTCCTGAGAAAGAAGAGAAACAACTGAATGAAGTTTCTGCCATTGACCAGATTCACTTGGCCCCTCCTTGCCAGAGCAGACAATAAAAGCAGAGAGGTACCCTCTGATGGAAGCAAGCTGCAGATCTTCCACAGAGGCTCTCAGAGGAACTGAGCTGCAAAAGAAGACTGAGAGGAAGAAAGCCTCAAAGAGGACTCTGAGACCAGCACAGCTGCCTGAAAGAGGCAGAAATCAGCATAGTTGCTTGAGGTTTAGACCAAAGTCACTTGGAAAGAACACTCTCCAACCTGTTGAGCTGCCTGGATGCTGTGCATTGTGATCCAGGCTCCCAGCTTTGATGCAGCTGTCTTTGAGTCATTTTGATCTTGAAAGCAGCCCCTAGCTCACATTTCTGGAAATATTGCAATAAAACTCATTGATTCAATAAATTGGACTTGGCGGTATGGGTACTTTGGTCTGTCTTGGGTTCCCTGTCTGGTCCCTAATTTGTGTTGCATTTACATTCCTGCTAAGGAGCTTCCCTGAGAATGGAACATTCCAGTCTTCAGAAACTGTTACTATTTTGTCTGACAATATAATGCCACACTGAACTATGTATCATAGGTATATTTTATTCTTTAAAACATGCCCGATTCTAAATGAAAATTATCACTTCAGTTTGCATTGCCATTTATAATCTCATTTTCTGTTTATAAAATTTAAATTCTCACATGTAAAAGAAATGTGTTGATGAATATTAAGTTATTTGGAAAAGACAAAAAATAATTTGGTTAGTATATCTTGACACTATCCACCATTTGATTATGAAATAATTGCTGATAGATACTTTGTGCCAGGTGAAATTAGAGTAAGCACACAACTGAAAGCGAAACTCAATTCAGTTAAAATATTTCCGAACTGGGTAGACAAAAATGACCTGAAAGATGACCAAGGAAATCTTACATGAAGTAAATTTCCTTTTATAAATATTACTTAATATGCTGGTTCTTCTGCCCCTGATAATTTTACAAACCAGTTTATTTCAAGTCTAAAAGTTTCAAACTTGAGATTTAAACTCGACCTACTTGGCAGCTGTTGTTGTTACTCTGTCAAATAACTCACCCATTGTCTAGGTCTCAGTGGGGGATATGTGGGAGGTCCCACAGTTTCTTTCCAGCTGTTACTTAGGCTAAGATAATGTTTTTGGTTCTTTACAACTCCCAGCATGCAGCCTGCTCCTGACAGCCTCAATAAAATTCCATTTAAGCAAAATGAATTAAAAGTTGGTGTGAACAAAGTTTATAGAAAGAAACAATTAAGAACTTTTTTTTTTTTTTCTGAATTGGCTTATGACTTAGAGAGTTTCATCTTGAACAAACCTGTCACCTTGCAAGATAAAATACCACAGGCAGCTTTGCAGTAGCCTGATCTTACCTTTTGCTTTTCTGAGCAAACTCGTAAAAGAGTTAGAAGGTTTGCTACAGAAATATCTGGAGCTTAAGAGCCTGCAGCATCTGTTCAGAATGATAACAGTAGCAGCCTTCTTGGCGGCAGTCTAAACCCTAAAATCCCCGAATATACCCCAGACCTAAAATCAGAGAAGAAAAAAAAAAGATTTGTTAAGCCACAATTTTTCCAACTTTCTAAAGAGAATAATATCAGAAAGTGAGCTATATTTATGCATATACATACGCATGCGCACACACGCTTTCAGAAAGAAAGCTTACAAACCCAAAAGAGGGGAATTAGATGGGATTCCAGTGGCCACATCTAAAGTGAAAAAGACAAAGTCAGAGTATTTGGAGAAAGTAGCAAAAAGGGTCTTCCTGAATTAATGGGTGTAAGTCCTGGATATTCAAACCAATAAAAGAGCAGTAGAAAAATCCTTTTGAATATATATTGCCAAGATACATTAATACTCATACTTTCCCAACACTAACTTATTGTACCTGTTTTGTATTCTTTAACTTTGCTAATAACACAGGAAAATGAATGGGTTTGTATTTTAGCTCAATTCCTTAACAACTTCCTATCTCTCTTCCCTTAGTCACTGCAAAGCAAAGATAATTGTAGCATCTATCCCCAATGTTAAAATAGTGCTGATTTCCTGATAAAGATGGCTATCTGTTTGTTTCCACTACCCCTGACTTAACATTTATCAAGTTCTGTGAACAAGGCTATCATTGACTTCAATAGTGTAGTCTACTCATAAGTGGCTAAAAAACCCTAACACATATAAAGTCTAAAAAATGTATAACATATACACATTTATACATATATATGAATAAATATATAAATGTTTATATAAATGTATATATATATGTGTGTGTATATATATCCCAAATTTCTTTGCCTATGCTATTTTTTATTGCATTAGTTAGAAATTTCAACAGGAGATACACAGATAGTTTCCTAAAGCTCTGATGAAATTTTTGGTGATTTCATCTATATTTTGATATTCATGATCACTGAACAAACATGACTGCTTCTTATTATATCAAAATGGCAATGAGATATTTTAATTAATTATAAAAATACCTGCAGTAAAATTTTACTTGAAATAGTTTTTATAATATGGACTTAGCAATCTTTCTGATAAGTCCTTATAAATTGAAAGTAAACTCTAAAGGATCAGACATTCCTATTTAACTACATAACCCCTTTAAAGGCAGAATAGACAAAATGAAATCTTGATTTAAAAAATAAGTGAAGTATTTTCTGAAAATACGTAAAACATATATATATATATATGATAATAAATAATATATTGATACTATTTAGAATTTAATGGTGAAAAGGAAACAAACTCAAATTTATTCAGCATGGCTGCCATCATGATAGAATAAGTCAAACTTTTCACAAGTTGTCTACACTGACTTGGCAGTTATTCTCTGAGTTCCTGGTTGTCTTCCAGTAATATGGTAAGTTCTAGAAACTCAAAAGTCAATTCATAAGAGGCTGGGAGGCCCGCTTCTGCTATTTTTAACAAAAGTTCTAGAGGAGAACTATTTCCAGAGACTCAAGACTAGCTTTGGGTTTTTAATTAATACATTGAGAATTTCATACAAAGTGTTTTGATTATTGTCACACTCCACCCCCTCAAGCCTTTCCAGATCTTCTCCCACTTCACTACCCATCAGCTCTTATCCTAGTGTTGGTCTTTCTTAAACCTAGCAGGACTACTTTCTCTTGCACAGATATTTTTTCCTTGGGTATGTGTCCTCTTATTGGAGCATGCTCAAGGTAGCAAAGTCTTCATTATTAGAATGCAATGATTGTAGCAGCTAAAAATTGCCAATGAATCCTTGGCTAGCAGTGGGATTTTATGCCACAGAACCTTTGCCATTCTAAGACTTAGTCTGGTTTGGGTTTACATAGCTCATGCTATGGCGACTGCTGTGAGTTCACATGTGTCCTGCCAGAATGTGTCTGGAAGACGCTGTTCATTTTAAGCTTCTATCACTTCAGATTCTTATACTTCTGAACGTCCATTTTTGCAACTGTTCATGTGCCTTGGGAAGAAGGTTGTATATGTGAGGCTGAATATTTATGCCATCTCTTATTTTCTTCATCTTGTCCAGTTGTATATTAATCACCCACTACAAATAAAATCTTCTCTAATGAGGTTTGAGAGATGCATTCGTTTATCTGTATGTCAATAAGTCATTAAAACTTTGATTAATTCTATGTTCATTTAGAAGAATAATAGTTGTAGTTTCTCCCCTAAAATATGTTGGAGCTATGGACCCTTAATGGCCAACAACTTCAAAAGAAATAACCCATTTCTGTCACTAGGATTTTTAGTGACAGACTTATCAACTGGGCCTGTGTTATATAATAAGGGCATTATATCTGCATTACAGTACGACACGATTTAAACACTTTTCATGCGTGTTTTCTATTATGTCCATTTAATTTTTCTTTAATTATCTGTAGATCAATTTGATAACTTCCATTCGCAAGGCTCATAGTCGGTGGAGACCGGGGCCACCTTCTTCCCCTTGGCCTTCTTTCCTTTGGACATCTTGCTCAGCTGGAGGAGAGAGTCCTCTTACCTCATTTAACACTGTTTCTGTTTGACAAAAGTATGCAGAGTAGTGAGAGGCAATACAAAATAAGCAAGTCATGTTCAGTTGGTCTCTCTTCAACCTTCCTCAGGTAATTAATGTATAGTATTACAGAGATAAACATATTTTCATATATGTAGACATGTATACATGTAGATGAAGCAAGTTAATTGTTTTAATATTTTACTTTGAATATCATTTTCATTGGTCAGGTCAAAACCACAACTCTCTAAAATATACTGTTTTTCTGAGGGAAGAAAAAGAATTTCCTATGTTATGAGACAAATTCTATAATAATCAAAAAAAATAGGGAATTGGAGATTATTTTTCTATCTTCCTGACACATAGTATCTGCATTCTGGAGGAGAAGAAAAAAATCAAGCATCACTAACAAGAAAATCATAATTGTAACTCAAGGTATTTTAGTGTAGTAGATTAGTTATCAAAACATTTTTATATAACTTATGTATAATAACACATTTTAAATTAATTTGTTTAATATGCTTAAGATTTTGTATGTTTAATCATGTGCTTATTTCTCAAAGTATCTACTTTTATATTTTCCTATCTCCCTTGGGCTTCATCTCCCTCTGTATTTCTTTGTCTATTTTTCTCCATGACATGAAGAAGTAAATAACTATTTTTCTTTTAAAATGGATCATGATTTCTGTACTTTAAAAAAAATGTGTTACAGATAATATGTCATAAATACCTTTAAAACTTTATTGGTTCAGGAAAGTTGTGTAGTACCAAATTTATCCTGGCACCTATCATGAATTTTTGATGTACCAAATGTTCTTTTGAACACTCATCTCGTATTTTGCATGTAGTATTTTCCATTTTCCTGTGCAGTTTGAAGAAGAGGAAGTGAAGTCACTAAACAATTTTCCTGAAGTTAAATTTGTCTCCTTATAAAAATAGGTTTAATTATTGCTTGGATATAAAATGTACAGAACTAACAAGAAACTTTATATAAGTACCCTAATTTGTAAAGTACAAAATACAAAAAGTTTTATTGTCAAAAGTCCATCATTTGGAGCCTGAATAAACAACTTGTATAGATTTCAACAATGCAGTCATATAAGATTCTTGCTTATATTTCAAATATTTTTATATAAAAAATTATTATTCTCAGGATAGTAAGAACAATTTTTATATTAAATTTGGCAATGATAAAAGACAGAAGGTTGTGTTCTTAAAGTTGAAACATATTTTTTCCACATTCTTGTTATGGTTTAGCAAATGAAATTTATATCCTGAATATGCCTATGTACAAGCATACATAGTTCAGAGAGGAGGAAGAAAGAGAGCCAGAAATGGAGATAGGGGGATGGGGAAGAAAGGAGTGAAAGGGAAGAAAGTTGGATTGAGAGGGGAGGATAATAATAATAAATAATAATAATAATAATAAAAGCAGTTGCTAGCCACTATCTCGTGAAAATGTGAAGTGATATCACAAGGAGAGAGTCATAGATGTTGTCCATAATAGACATTACAGGTCTTTTCTAGTTCATGGAGGAGGTAGTCAAATCATTATGATCTTCTTCAAGAACAGGAGACTCTCCAGTAGCTGGAACAGACTTAGCAAGGGATCATATAGATACTGATACTGTGACTCAGAAAATTTTGTAATCCCAAGACATAAAGGTGGGAGAATGTTAATGCATGTCTTGTATTCTAAGAAACCCCACCTGAATTTTCAGTGTGAGCCAAGGAGCACATTCAATACCTATACAAGAGATGTCTCCCAGATGGAAGACCTATGAATCATTCTTCTTCCATCTGTACATGCTGACTGGCCAAGTCTTCATTCTTTCAAGAAAGTTAAATTTCTGATAACGCCCCATGTTTTCTTTATTAATCTATCCTCATCTAACAGCAGAGAAATGAGTCTTAAACTTCTGCCTTAGTAAGGGGTTTACTGCTGTGAACAAACACCATGACCAAGGGATCTCTTAAGAAAAAACATATTTAATTGGGACTGGCTTACAGGTTCAGAGGTTCAGTCCATTATCACAGATGCTAGAGCATGCAGTGTCCAGGCAAGCATGGGACAGTAGTTGCTGAGAGTTCTATGTCTTCATCTGAAGCTACTAGAAGACTGGCTTCCAGGCAGCTAGGAGGACAGCCTTAAAGTCCATGCCCACAAGGACACACCTACTCCAACAAGGTCACACCTCCTTTTTTTTAAATTGAATATTTTATTTATTTACATTTCAGGTTTCATCCCCTTTCCCCATTTCCCCTCTCTAGAACCCCTTATCCCATTCCCATCTCCTCCTTTTTGCTTTTATACCATTTTAATTACATGCATATATTAAGATCAGTTCTAGGTTGAGGTTCTAGCAATAGAGGACGCAAATAGTCAAGGAACAAGCAAGACAATAATCACAAATAGTCAAAGAACAGACGTAGTACCCAATAATTTAAAAAAAGAAAAAGAAAATGAAAACAAACAAACAAACAACAAAAAAAAACAGATAATGGAATTGGCTATCACAGTCGAACATTTGAGCTTTTTTAGCAACAATTTAACATTACACATATTACGGGGATTCCTTGTAATTGTCAAGGACATGGGACTGTGGAATGGGCCCATGGAACTTTAAAACAATATCTTCATAAAGTAAAAAAGGGCAAAATATATACCCATACACCACAAATTTATTTAAATCATGTTCTTTTTATTTTTATTTTATTTTTAAAACAATTTGAATGCCAAAGTACTTTCTGCTGAATGTCTATGGCACTCTACAACTAGGCATACTTATGCATAGGTGAAAGGGAAAGATCTGCTTACTAGCATAAGGCATGATCCCAATCAGATATTAAAAATGGGAAGAGGGCATATTTGTGTTTTTTCTGCAGGATGCTGAAGGTGCATGGTGGCTGCCAAAGCGACGGGTGAGACATGTAGACACCAGGACCAAGAATGATGCTGACCTGTTAGCTTGCTGAGTGCCCGGACAATGGTGACTGGGAAGCTATATTGGACATATGTCCCTGACTCACCAGTGCTTACATATACCCCTGATGCGACAATCTGCCTTACATCAAGTTTTTAGACCTTGTGAAACAGAGAATCAAAAAGAGAAGTTATAATGACTCTTGTATTGCTATTAAATGTGACTAGTTATTTAGATTCAGTCATGAACTGGTCTAGAAATCAATCCAATATTGGAAATCACTGTCTTTATTTGGAAGGCTGGTTCTGGACATTTTCAGAGACATATATGGAAGTTAGCTGCAGTTCTCTATGATGTTACCTTAGCAGGAAATAAAGTTGGGGCAGCATCTGATTTTCAAACAGGTGTTAGCACATGTGTTAAGGCTCTTTTAATTGTCAAGTTAAAAATACTTTTGTTTCTTCTACAGTATTTAATGTAAGTTGCATTGACTGTACAATGTGTTTTCTAATTGTGTTTGTGTTTTGAAATCCAGCATGTCAGTTACGGAGGTCTATCAACCAGCTTTTGTTTTAGTGCCCTGAGTATCACAAAATAACAGTGGGGCAAACTCTAAACTCCACATCTCCATGTTCAATGTCAGTTCTTCAGATTTCCTTGTTTCATCCTTGTTGCCTGCAACAACTTCTTTCTCCTGGACTGTTTTCATTCACTTTTAGTAGTTTTCTTTGGAAGATATTCCAAGGCTCTGGCATCTTTAATATCTTGGGGTCTCTATGTCAACTTCTACTTCACAGTTTGTAGTTCCATTATCTGGGATCCACACATGAACTTCTGTGTTGAAGTAATTATTTAAATCGGCCACTGGATCAAGCCGACTATCTAAGCTGCAGTGGCTCTGCCTAGCTCAGCCACCATGTTTCTTGGCCAGAGGCCACGTGTGCACCCTAGCTAGAACCGGCAAGCCAGGAACACCAGCCCTGCCACCCATGAGACTCCAGCATGGGAGATGGCTCTGCCAATCTTCCACGCTGTCTCTGCAAGGCTGGGAATTGCCCAGACCATCCTAGAATTGCCAGAATGAGACTCTAATGCTTAAAGATTAATCAAAGACTTTATATGTTTGGTAATGCTCAATAAAAATATGCCCATATAAAGAGAGTTGTTTGCCAATTAGCTAACCTAAATGAAAGTTGTTACCGGAGACTGCTCTCCATACCTGCATGGCTCTCCATTGCTCCTACATCTCTGCTTTCCCTAGCTCTTCCTCTTCCTTTTTCTCTTCTTCTCCCTACTCCTCCTCTTCCTCTCCTTACTCGTCTCACCTTAACTCCTCCTACACTTCTGGGTTCTTCCAAAGGGCTTGGGGCACATCTTCAGCTCTTCCTGCTGTAGAACTCAGTCTGGTTGACTCCACTCCATTAATGCTGCTGTTCTTGATGATCATCCTATTGTGCTGGCGTCTTCACTGTAACTAGACTTAACCAACACCCACTCCTAGGCTCTCTTCATGATACCAAGCCTCAACTTCTTTGTATAACCCCTCAGTCCTGTGTCATCAATTGCAACTGAGATTACACTTACACCAATGATCTTCCCTGGGTCCTCACAGTGCCAAGAAAGAAGTACAACATTTAGTGGGTCTATTTAGATTTTGGAGACAGCACATTCCTTACTTGGGTGTGTTACTGAGGCCCACTTACCAAGTGACCCAAAAAAATGCTAGCTTTGTATGGGGCCTGGAACAAGAGAAGGTTCATCAAGAGGTCCAGGGTGATGTGCAGGCTACTCTACCATTTGGACTATATGATCCTGCAGAACTGATGGTACTAGAGGTGTCAGTGGCAGATAGAGATGCTGTTTGGGGCCTTTAGAAGGCCCATGTAGGTGAATCATAGAAGTGACCTTTGAGATTTTGGAGCAATGCTATACCATCATCTACAGACAACTATATCTCCCTTTGATAAACAACTTTTGGCCTGCTATAAAACCTTCATGGAAACTGAACCTTTAACAACAGGACACCAAGTTCCTACGTGTCCTGAGCTGCCCATCATGTTCTGAGTGTTATCTGACTCATCAAGTCATAAAGTAAGACAGGCACAGCAGCCATCTATTATCAAATGCAAATGATATATACATGATTGGCCCAAGGAGGTCCAGAAGGCACAAGCAAGTTTCATGAGGAAGATGCCCAAATGCCTATGGTTTCTACTTCTGTGACAATGCTGTTTTCTGTTAAGCATGCACCTATAGCCACATGGAGTGTTCCTTACGATCTGCTGACTGAAGAATAGAAAACTAGGATCTGGTTTACTAACAGTTCTGCATGTTATGCAGTCATCACCCAGAACTTGACAGCTGTAGCATTCTGGGACAACCCTGAAAGATAATGGTGAAAAGAAATGTTTACAGTGGGCAGAACTTTAGGCAGTATCAATGGTATTACAGTTTGTTTGGAAGAAGAAATAGCCACATGCATGATTGTTCACTGACTCATGGGCTTTAGCCAATGGATTGACTGGATCATCAGGATCTTGGAAAGATCATGATTGGAAAATTGGTATGAAAGACATCTGGGGAAAAAGTATGTGGATAGAGCTCTCCAAATGGGCAATGGATATGAAGATATTTGAATTCTATGTAAACACTCATCGAAAGGCAACTTCTGCTCATGAGGAATTCAATAATCAAGTGGATAAGATGATCCATTCTGTGAATTGTCAGCCTCTGTCCCCAGCCATCCCTGTCATTGCTCAATGAGAACATGAGCAAAGTAGCCATGGTGGCAGAGATTGGGGTTATGCTTGGTCTCAACAACATGGACTTCTACTCACCAAGGCTGATCTATCTACAGCTGTTGATAAATGCCAGAACTGCCAACAATAGAGACCACTATTGAGCCCCAGATATGGAACCATTCCTTGAGGTGACCAACCAGCAACCTGGTGGCAAGTTAACTATACAGAACCATTTCCTCTATGGAAAGAACAATGCTTTGTTCTTATTGGGTGGAAATTACTCTGGTTATGGCTTGAACTTTCCTGTACATAATGCTTCCAACCAAACTATCATAGAGTGGTTTTTACCTGCTGGAGTGAGGTATGTTCCATAGTATCTTTCAGGTACCAGTGTTCCAATATTGTGTGGTTCTTCGTTCCATTAAGTGTCATTCTACCTTCTCAACTACATATTTGAAAAAGGGATTCAAAACATTATGATTCTCTAATTCTAAGGAAATTATAAACAGAATGCATATATATTTTAGAGAAATTAGTATGCCAAAGTCTATGAAATATTGTTTCTGTTCCTCAACTCTGTTATTACCATATCAAAATTAAGTTATATTACAAAGAAGAAGCAAAATAAAATAAATGAATAAAACTGCTGTTTTTCCATTCTTAATATTGGTAAAATATACATAAGCATCTCCCAATTTTACCTGTTTCTCTTCACTATCTATCAGTATGGAAGACACTACCAAACATTGAATTTTCTCTATAAATTAAGAAAATAAAGAGGAAAAAAAATCCTACAATTTATATCTTTATTTATTTAGAATACTGAACATTTTGGGGGTCAAATATGGATATTAGACTAACTTTCATGTTTATACTAATTGAAGTACTTAGGTGACTTTATGGATTTATATGTTATAGGTAGGAAACAGATGAATAGTTATACATATGTATATTTAAAGTTAAATAAATCATCTAATTTCCATACCATGGGTTGAGATTCCTGTATGATCAGTGATATAAAATAAATGCTTATGTCACTACCATATGGAAGAATCATAATCTGTATGTAATTTTGTATGGAGATTTGGCTTTAAGAATTCAGCAGATTTTAAGAAGGTCTGAACCTAGGGCCTGTCTGATGGTATCCATGTCATCCTAAAGAAGTCCAGGAGATTAGACCAATCTTTCTCTTCACTGTATAGGACATAGCAAGACAGGTACCATATTATGTCCAGGATGAGTAGCCTCCTGAAATCTTGGCCATATGGTGTTTTTAATCTCACCATTGTATCCACTAACAGTATTGGAAATGCATTTGTGTTATTTATGTCATGCAGGCTATGATATTTTGCTTTAAAAATTTGACTACTTTAAGACATAAATCAGAAGAATATGAATCTCTTAAACACTACCTCAAATCACTCTACAAATTATTCATTCATTCACGCATATTATCTTCCAAGAGACAAGAATGGTAAGTTTATTTTCTAACTCAAAGGTACATATGCACGATCATCATAGCTCTGAAACTACCTGGTTACTTCACTCTTCAGATAATCTAGAATACATTTCCAGAGGGCCACTTGCCCTGTCATCACTAAGCTCTCCATTTTTGGTTTTTGATTATAGCAATATATGTGTGGTTATTTCCTTCACTAAACTTTTCACTCTATGATTACCTGATTCACAGTCAACTCAGTTGTACATTGTTCATCTGACAAGCACAACCTGAATTTCAAAGTGAATAAATGTTCTCAGTTTCTTTGTAACACTCTGTCCTCTCTGTCTCTTATAAAGAATGACACTAATAAATGGTTAAAATGTTTCGGGAATGAATGAGCAATGTAGATAAGTTGAATATAAATAGATATATGATGCCTTCTACTTTCATGTATTTCATATCTGTGGAATCAATCTAACCATTATGGCATATGTTCTTTCTTGAAGAACAATGGGCAGAATATGAAATAGTGTTGACTTAGATAACAATGATCCATGTTTTTTCTAGGTTTCATGATTATTTGAGGGCAACAACATGGTATATTCTATTCATAAATCTTAAGCACTTGTAAAAATCTGTGTATCATTTATAATTTGGGCAGATTTAGTCAACCCTTTGAAGAATGGTAAGATGTACCATTAAAAATGCAATTGACACATAAATATATACCTATAGATAGCCATATCTGTCTAACTGATATGATGGAGGGTAGTTTCAATAACCACTAAAATCTAATAAGTTTCAAGTTTTTGCATTAATTAGGCTTTATTATAGAAAGTGACATGGTGAAATAATGCAAGGTCCCAGATTTGAACTTGTTCATTTGCAATAACAGCAAATGTATCAATGTTGATATCATAGAAGTTCTGTGACTAATGAAAGAGTTGTATTGCTGGGCATGGCATAATATGGTCTGCCATATCACAAAGACTCTCTTCCTAAGCTTTGTCTTTTACTTTAAATGTCATCATGCCTAGCCTTCTGAAATCATGCAAGTTAGAATTATGAAGATGTTCCAGCAAATGAGACATTAAAGCACATAAAAGTAAACTCCATTGTATTTACAGGCTTTGGCCTGTAAGAATTATTTTTAATTTACTTGTGTTTTATTTTCATTAGAATTTTTCATTTCAA
The DNA here is from genome assembly GCA_021653895.1 of Mastomys natalensis. Classification (NCBI taxonomy): domain Eukaryota; kingdom Metazoa; phylum Chordata; class Mammalia; order Rodentia; family Muridae; genus Mastomys; species Mastomys natalensis. The sequence goes on along the minus strand of JAJTUV010002677.1, from coordinate 84,571 downwards.
GTTTATTTTGCTTTGGACAATTAGTAACAGACAACATAAAATAAACATTTGATGTATCGTTTCTCTTTTTTTTTTTTTTTTTTTAGTTTTTTCGAGACAGGGTTTCTCTGTGTAGCCTTGGCTGTCCTGGCACTCACTCTGTAGACCAGGCTGGCCTCGAACTCAGAAATCCACCTGCCTCTGCCTCCCAAGTGCTGGGATTAAAGGCGTGGGTCAGCCGGGCGGTGGTGGCGCACGCCTTTAATCCCAGCACTTGGGAGGCAGAGGCAGGTGGATTTCTGAGTTCGAGGCCAGCCTGGTCTACAGAGTGAGTTCCAGGACAGCCCGGGCTACATAGAGAAACCCTGTCTCCAAAAACCAAAAAAAAAAAGAAAAAGGCGTGCGCCACCGCCCGGCTATCGTTTCTCTTAATGGAAACTTTTCAGGTCTTAGTAAAGCAATGAATGAGTAAAAGAAACAAATTAGAACAAAGAGAGAAGAGACAAAAGAAATTCCAAAATAGTGTGAAAAAGTATGTTTTAACAAAATCAGAAAAAAGAAATCATTCTATTTGTATTCTTTCTCTAAAAGTATATAGCCTATTGATGAACCTTCCTGCCTCCATCTTAGGCTTAAAAGCCATCTTATAATAAATAGATTCTTGTTGTTGATTAAAAAGCTATTTCTCATAGATTGAGCTATGCCACACCTGTAACCTTAACTACAAATGGTTCTGTACTGACCCATTCTAGAAAACAGCAAAGATGCCTTTATGTTACAAGGATATTTTCACTACCTATGGTTACTTTGTTGTGACTACCTGTTGGTGTGACTACATGTTACATCCATCATGCAATGATGTCTTTGTTTCTGAAGGTCATTATCACTAACTTACTATGTTTATGCTTTGTTGCTGTAACCACACCTATTTCACCTACCAAATTCCCCATTTGGAAAACCCTTACAAAGAGCTATAAAAATCTTGCCTCTTCATCTCCAACACTGATCTCTTGAGCCACAATTTTAGGGAAAGTCAGGAAATGTACATGAAGAAATAAAAGCTTTCTTTAATTAATTACTTAATTTGATTAATTTTGCCATGATTGTTTGGGCTGGTGGACTTTTTGCATCTTTGAGATAAGCTCCAATGACATTCTACTAGTCATTGAACTTCAACTCAGAGGCATTAGTACAATTCTGAATTTGCTAACAATGATATTTACTGCTTTCAAGCATTCACATTTAAAGAACGTATTTAAAATCTCAAAAACATGGGATGAAACAAATATTTCCCTATTCATTTCATAGAATTCTGATTATAGGCTGAGATTCCTATACTACAACTCCCAATCGGTCCTTTTTTTTTTTTTTTTTTTTTTTTTAATTCTTTCTGCAATTCCTTGTGAAGGGTAACCAGAGAATGAATTGAGAGCTCTATATAGTGGCACTGACTTATTTTCAGTTACCTTGTTATGTTTCATTTTGATTTTTGTCTTGAGCCAGTCTGACTCCATAACTCACAGCTATCTAGAATTCAGAGTGGAGAAGAAGTCTGTCTGAAAGTTTTCTGTTTTCCTAGTCCTGGGGTTATAGCTGCAAGCTCTCCTGACAAGCTGATTTCGAACTAAGATACTGTCTATAGATAGATAGATAGATACATAGATAGATAGATACATACATAGATAGATAGATAGATAGATAGATAGATAGATAGATAGATAGATAGATATAGTGAAAATGAGGCATATGTGCCTTTTAAAAAATCAACATATTTCATTGAGCCAAGGTTTAAGATAGACTAAGGCTTTTTGATTTGTCAAATAAGCATATATACACTTAACAATTTTCACAGTAATAATATTTTTATTTTTTGGCAATATTCAATTTAGGTACTGCCATGTAATTTAAGCTTTATTAATAACCAGGTTTTAAAATTTTTGTATATTCACTTATTTAAGAATTTTATTACTTTCTCCTTTATGAATGAGAGTAGGAACTAATTACTAATGACTTATCTTGTGGCTCATGAGCATATACTCCTTGACATCCATGCCTGGAATTACAAGTTAAGGTTTTAAGTGTAAACTACCTTGGCTTTTTCTGCCTCTCACATGCAGAAGGGCATTTGAGGCAAATAGGATCCTTAATAATCAGAGATAAATAATTTATTTTCCAAAGAGTCCACTCTAGGACCATGGGTACCTATCTTCTCTGCTATTTGAAGGGCTTAAAGCTGTATGCACTCAATACTTTACATGTAGCACTTCTGAGCACCAGAGGTTCCTATGTTTGTCTAGAAACAGGTTGTAGGCAAATGTCAATTTGCAAAATAATACACTTCATATTTTATAGAACTTGCGGAATCACAATACTGAGGTATCACTGATAACAATTGATCGTCACTTTAAAAAACATTGAGGTCTTTTCATTGTTTGCTTCCTTAATTTTATTTTTTGTTGATTTCTTTTGTTTTTGTCAACTCTTAAAGTTGCAAAAAAATAATAATGATGAAGCAGTATTTTTAAATTTTATTTTTAAAAATAATATTCTCCTTTGATTTTATTACTTTAAAAATATGTATGAACAGAACAGGAAAAAAGTAAGAAATTTTTTTTCAAGATTCTGAAAAAATAGAAAGAAAAGTAAAGCTACTAGTACAAAATCCACTTACTGTTCAGTTTCTGGTGTCTGGGAGTAAGCCACAAGAAAATAATTCCGGGCATACTTTCTGTAAATGAGAAAGGAGCCATGAGAAGGAAGATTTTCTCTACCATGTTACTGTAGAACACAAGTATAACTACCTACAAAGAAACCTCAGTAGTTAAGACTCTCCAGACAATAATAACCTCCAGTATGATTGCCCAACTCACCAAAGATGTCTAAAACAACAGCACTAATAGCTGCTTCAGGCAGTGAACTTGAGAGAGTCATAGTAACTTACGTCTGTTTCTGCAGAACAGGCTCTGTTGTCTCCTTGAGGCTACATTCTTTAAGAACTATTCTGATCACAGTCAACCTAACCTATTAGACACACCACCCAGTGTGACACTAAAGGCAGGCTGTAGTGTTTCATGCAAGTGGATTGAGTACCTAAGCTCTCTCTATAGTTTTGTCTTCTTGAACTAGGTATTTTACCTTATAAGATTGGCATATTGTAGTTATTTAAAAGGATTTGTCTATATTGAGAAGGCAGGAAAAATTGAAAATATTTTGAAGCGAACTCAACACTGAATTGTTTCCTGTTCTTTAAATAATTTTTAGAAAAAAATTATTAAATTATTGCATTTCTCAATTAATATAGAGTTGAGAACTAAACAAAGCAACCAAAACTGCAAACTTATAGTGGCTAGTAATGATAAATTAAATAAAATAAAACTAAAAGTTAAGTTTTTAATCAATCACAGAACTCATTACTGATGAAGAAAGTCAAAGATCAATGTTATAGCTCTTAGAAGACCTGTAACCTTCATAATGTTATTCTTTTTTTTTTTAATTTAAAAGTAAAATTTCAAATATGAGACTAGAAAATTTGTATTTCCTGATATATTAAGAATTTAGTTAACAGTTTACTGTGTCTCGTTTAGTATGTTTCGTATTTGTAATTATCAAATTACCTCAGTGTTACTACATATGAAGTAAACAGACCATAAAGATAACATATATATTCTCACAGATGGCACAATGCAACTATCTGCTTTGACTAAAAACCATTTCAATATTCACAGAGAAGTAGGAAAGAACAATGGATGGAAACACTTAGAACAAATATTTTATACTGAACACACAGTAGAATCAGGTTGGTAATAACACCTAGTTGCAATGCATGCTGGGAAATATTGGCCCTAATCTGAAAAGCAGTATATCTAGCTCAAGGCCAGAAATTTACCTAAAAAATTCGGATACTGGAGAATTACAAGTTAATGCCATTGGAAAAATTGCATGTAGTTCTATTGGACTTGGTCTCCATAGTTATTTACAACTATAAGTTTTGAACTATAATACATAGGACAGAGCAATAGCTTGCATGCTACTTAAGTTGGGTTTTATAACTGGTTTCCTCCTGGAGCACCCTTGCTAACATTAGCTCTTAATCATTAGTTCCCAGAATTTAAAATCTTTGGGTATTCAATAAAAAGTATATTATTTCTACAAACAAAGTCTTTGCTACCAGGAATCTCATAGTGTGCAAGAGTGTGTGAGTATGTGCATGTGTGTGTGGCTGTGATTATGCCTCTGTGTGTGTGTGTGTGTGTGTGTGTGTGTTTGCTAAATTTAACAAAAGGGTTTCTAATAATCATATCTTAGTTATTTTTAATGTATACTATGTTAGTTTGAATACCAATGGCCCCACAGATCCATAGGGATGATATTATAAGGAGATGTGGCTTTGTTGGAGTAGGTGAGCCCTTATTGGAAGAAGTGTGATTCTGTTTCTTCTTGCTGACTCCAGACCAAGATATAAAACTCTCAGCTCCTTCTCAGCACCATCTCTGCCTATGCCTGTATCCTTCCATGATTCCCACTGTGAAAATAATGGACTAAACTTCTGAATTGTAAGCCAGCCTCAATTAAATGTTTTCCTTTATAAGAGTTACTGTGATCATGATGTCTCTACATAGCAATAGAAACCCTAAGACAGATGTTGGTACCATGGACTGTGATATAGCTGTGATAGGCCAGACACTGTTTCTTTGTTTGTTTGTTTGTTTTTGTTTGTTTGTTTAGAGAAATGTAGACTTTGGGATATTGGGTTAGGAAATCAGTAGGATGTTTGAAACTTGGCTTAATGGGCCATCCTAATAGGAACATGAAAGACAGTGGTGTTGAGGGTGATTTGAACTATGGGGACCTGGTTCAAGAGATTTCAGAAGAGAAAAGCTTTAGCATGTAATGATAATAAAGAAAAGCCTGATACTAAATGAAATAAAGGGAGTGGTTCCTCATGACAAGACCTCACCGAGTTAAGCTTTCAGCCTGTGAAAAGGAATTTTAGAAAAGCCTATGTCCAGGATCGTGGTACATGCCTTTAATCCCAGTAGTCAGGAGATGGAGAAAATCAGATTTCAGAGTTCAGCTTGTTCTATAAGGCCAGTTTGAGGACAGCCCAAGCTTAGGCAGCAAAGGAAATCATCAAAGTCAGAAACCTAATGAAAATGTATTTGAATGAGACAGTCATGTTCAAGCCCTCGTTAGGAGAAGTACATTTGCAGCTTCCACTGAGTGGATCTGGATTTAAAATCAAACATAGATTAAAGGAGCGATAGGATCTACATCCAGAACTAAGGAAAGACAATTCGACCAGGCATATGTTATAGGTATCTCTTCATGGAGGCCTAGAGAGACTATTAACTTTGAAAATGAAGCATGAATTTCGATGGAGTTCTCAAGATACAAGAGATAGCAGAGTCATTGGATAACTGCTGAGGAAAACTGATCAGCGTATGTAGATCCAGCCAAAGAAGATGTTGGAATCATCAAAGTAGCTCTGAAGAGCACTTTGACATTAGACATGGAAATGCAGAGTTTGGAGTTTGCCCAGTTGTTTTTCAGTCATGCTTTGGTATAGTATTTCCTCACTTTGCTCTATTTTGGAATGATAATTACATCCTGTGCCATTATATCCTGTGTCATTACGTAATGTGCTTTTTTATTTTGATTTCATAGGGGATTACAGTTAAGACATTGTATGAGTCTCAGTAGAGATTTTGAATTTTGGACTTTTAAATAGTGCTGATACTGTGATAGTCTCTGGGGACTATTGAAGTTGGACTAAGTGCATTTTGCATAATGATATGGATACAAGCCAGTGGAAGCCATGGAATGGAATATGGTGATTTGAATAAAAATGGCCTGAATAGTTCTATAGGAAACTCACTATTAGAACACTATTAGAAAGTGTAACTTTATTGGAGGAGAAATGATTCAGTCTCTTCCTGTTGCCTGGGAATAGAGCTGTAAAACTCTCACTCCCTTCTTCTGCATCATGTTCAGTGTGCATCCCACCATTTTCCATCCGTGATAATAATGGATTTAACCTCTGAACTGTAAGTCAGCACCGGTTAAATATTTTCTTTTACAAGAGTTGCTGTAGTCATCATGTTCTTCACAGCAATAGAAATTCTAACTAAGACATATACATGAATTAATGTGCAAATATTTTGACACTGACACTGTACTTGAAAGATTAAGCTAGTTCCATAACAGGCGTACTCCAATGTGGGCAAAGTCAGAAGACAATTAGAAAAGAAAATGTTGCTGTTAGGGTGGTTGATATAGAAAGTCAATTAAATTTTACTTCCAAGAAATTAAAAATTCTTGAGAGATATAAATTTACCAATAGAGTTATAAAACAAACCAATATTCTCATTTAATGATACAGTGATTATTGAGGATGGTGTCAGGAAGTGTGAAGCTGCAATAATCTATTGTACTTACAGACCAATAAAATTACCTTTAAGTTTCATAGAAGCTGAGTAAAGACTTGATGCCTTCTGTGGCAATATTTGAGAAGGCTAGGCTGATTCCATGACAGTCTTCAAATTGGCAGTTCAGGAGGGTAGGCCTAAATCTCTGTTTCTAAGAACAGGGCAAATCAAGTTAAGTCCAGGCTTCAGAAGCTGCCATGCCATCTGCCCTAAGGTAAGGACAATGGGTCAGCAGCAGTTTCCAGACTTCCTCAACTACTTTCTCAGCAACAGTTTCCAAACTTCCCCAGGAACAGTTTCCAGCTCACCCTGTCCCTCCACTGCCCTCACGATCCTGTAATAGGTCTGGAATGTCCCTAGAGTTGAAGCAAGATAAAGGTCACCTACCCTGGAATTCCCCTAATGGGTTTTAAATCTGGCTTGTAAGCTCACTTGCTTGTTTCTCTATCTTGGTAATGGGAGACCCCCAGCCTGTTGGACTTCTGCAGAATAAAATACTCTGCTTTTACATAATTCTTGAGTCCAGGGTATCATTCTCCAGAAAAACATGGATCCTTGTGTATTGACACTGAGCAGGAAACAGTTCATTCCTCAGGACCAAAACATCAAATACTGGTCTTTACAAACATGTGATAAACAGTTGTAGTTGAAAAAGATAGCTAAGAATCCTTCCCAACTTGTTAATCAGGAACAACATAAAAGTCTGCTTCCTAACAGAGAAAGGAGTACTCAGAGGAGTTAGATATTGTTTACTCACAAGGAGAATTTGCTACGTTCCTTAAGCAATTAAAACAAAGTTAATCATTCAATCAGGTTATTCACAATGGGGATACTTACATATTACTAGTAGAAATGAAAGAGAATATCATTAAAAGAATTTAAGTAATTCTGATTCATTCAGGGGAAAGACAGGAAATGATCAAATAAGTAATATGGATAGAGAAAGAAAATTTGGGGTAAATTTTACGATGATCTAGATGTGAGAGAATTATCATGATGATCATCACATATTGTTCCAGAGAATCTTTGTTTTCTCTGTATATGGAGGCAAAAAGAGGGGAGAATCTAATGTATTTGCAATCCCCTGAACTTAAGAAAATAAAAGGCATTTGGCGCTATAGGACGATACAACTTAGAAGGACATTTACATGTGCAGCTGGGAGAATCAGGCTCATTTACACTATATTTAATCACCGTAGTCTGAAAACATCCAAGTGGAAAATATCCAGCAGCAAGTGGAAAGGTAGACTGCAAATGTGTTGAAATCAGTTGTTTGATGGATGTGAAACTGTGTTGGCTCACTTGTAAATCAGTGAGCAAAGGAGAATCTCAAAGTAGTGTCACAATTTGATAAGAAGATGATTTGACAGCCTCAGTACATTTAAGAACAGGATTTTATATAAAAATGATATCAATTTCATATTTACAAAATCAAGTTTTTAAAACATTTGAAAAGTTAGGTTTTTCTATTTTATAGACTTGAACACTAATTTCAATCTGAAAATAAACAAGTACATAAAACTAGACTTCTTTAAGTCTGGTAAGAAGACTTAAATATATAATGGATTACTTAATTAGTAAAGGAAAAGTCACTGCTTAAAAAGCGCATGAATATTTTCATTTCTTTGTAAGTTCTGAGAGGGTGGGTCCAGATTTGAAGATGATTTATCTTACTATAAGTTAGTTGAGTAGAACTTTTTTTAAGTGTTCATTTATTTATTCCTTCATCTAGAAATATATTTACACAACTCCTTCCTAAAACATATTTGCTGGCATGCTTACTGAAATATATTGTATATTATATTACTACAGATCACTAAATTCTTAACCCATTTCTTATGAATAATAACGAAAACAGCTGGATACTACCTACTAACCTGTCCCACTGCCTACCTAAAGCAAGTTCTCAGCCAAAATAGAGATTTCAAATTTAACTAACTCAGGCAGAAGACATTTATTTTTTTTCAACATATTTTCTTTATTTTTATGTTATTTCTTTATCACAGCTTTCTGTCCCTCCTCTCCTTCCAATCCCTTCCTCTCACCTCACCTCCCCATCTCCAAGCCTTTTCCCCTTCTCCTTGGAAAAAGATGGCCTCCCATGGATATCAACCAGTCTTGGGATATCAAGTTGCAGTAAGATTAGGCACATTCTTCTACTGAGGCTTGACAAAGCAGTCCAGTTACGGGAAATGATTCCAAAGTAAGGCAAGAGAGTCAGAGAAGGCCCGGCTCCCATTATTAGGAGTCCATATGAAGACCCATCTGCACCACGGTTTCATTTGTGCAGAGTGCCTAGGTCCATCCTTTTCATGCTCTTTAGCTGACAGTTCAGTCTCTGTGAGCCCCTATGGGCCCAGGTTAGTTGATGCTGTAGGTTTTCTGTGGTTCTTTTGATCCTTCTTGCTCCTTTAATCCTTCCTTTCTTACGCAAGATTCCCTAAGCTCCACTCAATGCTGTACTCTGGGCCTCTGAACCGAATTCCATCAGCTACTGAGTGAAGCCTCTCAAATAATATTTATGCTACATTCCTGTCTGGGAGTATAATAGAATATCATTAATAGTGTGTGCTCCCTGTGTGCTACATATGTTCAGGGGGTCCTTGTTCCAAACCTTGTATGTCCTTTGGTTGGTGGCTGAGATTTTTGAGAGCTCCGAGTAGTCCAAGTTTGTTCACTTTGTTGCTCTTCCTGTGGAGTTCCCATCTACTGATGGGCCTTCAATCGTTTTCCTAACTCTCTCATAAGGTTTCCGACCTCCATCTTATATTGGCTATGAGTATCTGCTTATTTTTCAGTCCACTGCTGGGTAGAGCCTCTCAGAGGACAGTTAAGCAAGGCTCCTGTCTTCAAGCATAACGGAGTTCATTAATAATGACAGGGATTGAATGGGGTGGTTTTTGAGTTGGGTAGGTCATTGGTTGGCCTTTCCTTGAGTCTCTGCTCCATTCCTGGATTTTTAATTTTTTTTTTTGAAGATGGAACAAATTCTGGGTCAAAAGTTTTATGAGTGAGGTGTTGTCCCTATCATTTCACTGAGGGTCCTGCCTGGTTATAGGAGGTGGCCTCTTCAAGGTTCCTTATCCCTACTGTTAGACATCTCCACTAAGCTCACCTGAATAGGCGCCTCGGAGCTTCCCCTACCCCAGGTCTCTGGGATTTCCTAGATATTCTCCCCTCTTCCACACCTTAGGTAGCTGTAGATTTCCATTCATTTTCTTGACCCTCTGAGTTTTTTTCCTCTTTCCACAACTGATCCTGCCTCCCATATCCCCACCCTGCTTACCTCCTTCCCTCTGCTTCCTATGACTAATTTGTTCTCCCTTCTAAGTGTGATTCAAGTATCCTAGCCTGGTCCTTCCTTCTTGTTTAACTTCTTTGGGTCTGCAGGGTGTATTGTGGGTATTCTGTACTTTACAGCTAATATCACCTTATTAGTGAGTACATACTATACATGTCCTTTTGGGTCTGGGTTACCTCCATTGCATCCTAGTTCCAAAATTCATAATATCCTTGTTTTTAATAGCTGAGTAGGATTCCATTGTGTAAATGGACCACATTTTCTGTATCCATTCTTAAGTTGAGGGACATCTGGGTTGTTTCTAGTTTCTGGCTCCTGTGAACATAGAACATGGGTCCTTGAGATATGGTAGAACATCTTTGGGTACATGCCTAGGAGTTGCACAGTTGGATCTTCAGGTAGAACTATTTCAAATTTTCTGAGAAACCTCCAGATAGATTTCCAGAGTGGCTTTACAAATTTGCAGTTCCACTAGCAATGGAAGAGTGTTCCCCTTTCTCTACATCCTCTCCAGGAACTGTCCCTTGAGTTATGGTTCTTAGCCATTCTGACTGGTGTAAGGTGGAATCTCAGTGTAACTTTAATTTTTGTCAAACCTCATTTTAATCATGATTCTTAAACACTTTACCCTCCTTGTGAGCCCACCTCTCACAAGAAATAGTGGGAAAGAAAGCGTATGTGGAAGTAGACCCTGTTTAGAAAGGTTCTTTGGAGCAACTCCCATCTGTGTTGTCTGGAAATCAGCAGTTCAGTTCACAAGTTAGCAGGCAGCAGCAGCTCGATTCACTCACAAAAACCTCATGGATACATTAGCAGATCACTTCAGTAGAGTCTGCTTAGCAACAGCAATGACACAACCTAGCAGAGAAAGCCAGGCCTCAGCCTAAGCTTGAGTCAGGAGGGACCCAGAGGGATACCAGAAGTTCTTGGCTGCACTTCTCTCAGGGAAGTGAAGATCAGTGAATACAAGAGACCGGCAAGTATTGCATAGCTAGCTTTACCAGCAAGCTAAGCTCTGTCTCTGTCACTCTATGGAGTCCTATTTATACCTTCCAAACATCATGTATCCTTGCCTCAGGACATGTCTTGCTTTATCATGTGCATCCAATCAGTTCAGCTCATGGAAGGGGCAAGAAACTGCAACACACCACCAGAAATTTTTTAGTGCCTTTCTCTCCAAGGAATCTTGACAAATGCAGCTCAACTATGCAATGCAAGGTGGACCAATATATACATGTTAACAAAGAATCCTTCATCATTTGTCCTTTCACATTCTTGCCTTAGCATAGCATCCTCTTTCCTGTGTCTACTACAACAAAACTTCCTTCACGTGTCTGCCTGAGCCTTTCAAACCTATGTCCTCTTTCACATTTTTGCCCCAGCAAAACATCATCCAACGGACTTTCTAAAGAATCCTTAAGTTTTACTTCATCTCACAGATGTTTTGGTTTACATTTTTCTGATGACTAAGGATGTTGAGCATTTCGTTACATGTTTCTCAGCCTTTCAAGATTCCTCTGATGAGAATTTTTTGTTGAGTTTTGTGCCCCATTTTTCAATTTGGTTATTCGGTTTGTTTATTATTGGGTTATTTGGAGTTTAACTTCCTAAGTTCTTTATATATTTTGGATATTAGCTTTCCGATATAGGTTAGTGAATTTCTTGTCTTTATCTCGAGGCTGCTGTTTTGTCCTACTGATATTGTTCTTTTACTTACAGAAGCTTTTCAGTTTCATGAGGTTCTATTTATCCATTGTTGGTTCATCTTGGGGCCTGAGTCATTGGTGTTTAGTTCAGTTAATTGTCTCCTATACTAACTTGTTCAAGGCTATTTCCTGATTTCTCTGCTATTAGGTTTAGTGATAAATATGGATCTATTTGCATTCTTCTACATTCAGAATATGGTTGGACCAGCATCATTTGTTGAAGATGCTTTCTTGTTTTCAATTTTTTGGTTTTGGCCTCTTTGTCAAAAATTGAGTGTCCATAGTTGAGTGGTTTTATTTCTCAGGCTTTGATTCTATTCCAATAATCAACCTGTTTCTGTACCAAGACCATGAATTTTTTTTCATCATTATTGCTGTATAGTACAGCTTGAGGTCTGGGATAGTGATTCCTCCAGAGGTTCTTCTATTGTACAGGATTGTTCAGGATTTTTGTTTTCCCAAATAAAGTTGAAAATTGTTCTTTTAAGTTCTGTAAAAAAAAAAATGGTGTTTTTGATGGGAATTGCATAAAATCTGTAGATTGTTTGTGTTAAAATGGCCATTTTCACTGTTAATTTGACAAATCCATGAGCATGGGAGATCTTTCTATCTTCTGATATCTTCTTCATTTTTATTCTCTAGGGACTTGAAGTTCTTGTTGTACTTATCTTTTACTTGCTTGGATTATATATTTGTGCCTATTTGAATTCTGTTGTTTCTCTAAATTCTATCTTTGCTCATTTGTCATTTGTGTAAAGGATGGCTACTGATTTCATAGAGTTAATTTTATATCTAGTCACTTTACTGATATTGTGTATCAGCTGTAGGAGTTTTCTGGTATCATTTTGGTGATTGTTTATGGACACTATCATAGTGTCCACGAATGGTGATTCCTTAAATTCCTCCTTTCCTATTTGTATTCCATTGATATCCTTTTGTTGTCTTATTGCTCTAGATAGAACTTCAAGAACTATATTGAGTAAATTGTAAGACTGGACAGCCTTGTCCCTTATTTTAGTGGAATTGCTTCTTATTTCTCCCCATTTAATTTAATATTGGCTATTGACTTAATGTATGTTGCTTTTCTTATGTTTAATGTGTAACTTGAATTCTGGATCTCTCTAAAACATTTACTATGAACGGTGTTGGATTTGTTAAAGGCTTTTTCACCATCTAACAAGATGATCGTGTGATTTTTTTCTTTGAGTTTGTTTATAGAGTGTATTACTTTGATGAACTTTTGTATATTGAATCATCCTTGTAACCCTGGGAACATGCTTACTTGATTGTGGTGAATGATGTTTTTGATGTGTTCTTGGATTTGGTTTGAGGGAATTTTATTGAGTATATTTACATTGATGTTTATAAGTACTTTCCTTTCTCCAACTAGTTGTCTCTGGTATTGCTTGTCCTCAGTGTCCCATTGGAATAAGCTTCTTGGGGGGGGGAGGTGTATGCCTCGGGTTTGAATAGGCTACATGGGATGCAAACTGAACTGTAGGGTGCACTCACCTGTGGGCGTAGGTATCTCACCTGTGTGCTTTGGGTTAGAGCCTGCCTCCTGGGAGGCAGGTATAGCTGTGAGGTGTGGAAATGTGTGCTGTTCCGTGACCATTGCTGGTGAAGGCTCAGACTGGAAAGAAGCAATAAACTTTATTTTGAGGTTCTTCTAATCTCTGGTAAATATTTTAGAGTGTCTAATAAACAATGGAGCAATGAGACATGTTTACAGGAAAAAACACCAGAATGACACTTTTTGTTTTTAAGTGACACACAGTCATATGATAAGAGGTCTTGTGAAAGTGAGCTGTCATATAATGGAACCAGTATTCACTCACCTTGTTCTTTTTCCTTTCTTTTCCTTTTTGTTTTTGAAAGAGTTTTGAAATTACATATAAATGGAATAAGTAGGTCATCCTGAGAAGCCCTTAGAAACAGTGATCATGGGAGTGTTCATGGAATTTTATTTATTGCCTTGCTTGTTCTTTGACTGTTTGAATCTATTGTATTGCTAGTCCCTAGAACTGACCTGAATACTTGCATGTAATTCAAAGGTATAAAAGCAAAAAGGAGGAGGGGGAATGGGATAGGGGTTTTCTAGGGAAGAGAAATGGGGAAAGGGGATGACATCTGAAATGTAAATAAATAAAATATTCAAGAAAAAAACAAAACAAAAAAACAACAATAAAAAAGAAATTATGCATTGGTAGTAAACTCAATTAACTTAATAAATGTGAATTTATGTACAAATATAAAAAATGAGAATAAGTATTCCTGTACAGCAAGCAAACTAGAAAAATAAAATAAATTGTATAAAATTATCAAAATATCATTTAGTAACAAAGGGACAAACAATTTACCTTACTGGAATGTGGAACTACAAATGTATTTTCAGTCAGACACATTTCATTTTTCTACATTTTACATAGTTGAACTAATAAACTACACATCAATGGGAGCAGTTTGGTTAACTTCAATTAATACCCATAAATCTATAATGACATAGCAGGTTTGGTCCTATCTTTTAGGCAAGAACCCTTTGTTGCATGTAATTTTGCTCTATTCACCTTTAGCTCCAAGAAGTGGCCACACTACCAGCCCCTACCCAGCTTCCTTTGAATACATGGATAAAACACACATATGCACAGTTGTTCATTTTCAACTTGCTTTCTTGGCATAATTGCTGGGCACTATTATCTCAAGCCTGGAAAAAGATGTCTGTATCAATTTCCTCCCCCCCATTTTAATGGGATATTTTCATTTACATTTCAAATGTTATCCCTTTTATTGCTTCTCTCCCCAACCCCTGAAACTCCCTATCCCATCCGTCTCCCCCTGCTTCTATGAGGGTGTTCTCCCACCCACTCACCCCCTCCCGCCTCCTTACCCTCACATTCCCGTACACTGGAGCATCGAGCCTTCACAGGACCAAAGTCCTCTACTCCCATTGATGTCCAATAAGGCCATCCCTGCTACATATGTAGCTGGACCCATGGGTCCCTCCATGTGTACACTTTGGTTGGTGGTTTAGTCCCTGGGAGCTCTGGGTGGTCTGTTTGGTTGATACTATCTTTCTTTCTATGAGGTTGCAAACACCTTCAGCTCCTTTAGTCCTTTTCCTAACTCCTCTATTTGCCCAGCAGTTTACCCATGGCTTTCTTTACTGACAGATCAAGAATCAATTGGGGAATAGGACCTTTACATCAACCCCCCATCCTACATCTCTTCCTTCCTTCCTTCCTTCCTTCCTTCCTTCCTTCCTTCCTTCCTTCCTTCCTTCCTTCCTTCCTTTCCTTCTTTCTTTCTCTTTTTCTTTAGTTTAGTTTTGTTTTTTTACACACCTAGCATTGTTTCTTAATATTTTAGTTGTTGGGTGATAAGTAAATATAAAGTATAAGAACAAATAAGAATTTTTAAAATAATGGTTAATGTATAATGAAACATATTGTAGACATGAATTATTTTTATCTTTGAGATGTAAACCTTCCCAGGTGCAATCTTGATCAGAATGAAAAAGAAAAATACACAAAAATGGAAGATTGTTTACATTTTAAGATTTCTATCTAATATTGTAAGGTGTCACAAATATTTTTGTTATCATTCTTTGGATGAACAGAATTAAGTCATCTTGTGTTGTTGTTAATGAACAAATAACTCCATGGTCTCCTCTGGTGTGCCCTTCCCCCAGCCTTGAGCAGGCCTGAGACCTTGCTTACCACAACAGACCAGGTGATAAGGATCTAGGTGGAATTACCCACCTTTGCTGCAGGGAACTAAAAAGAAGAACTGCCCCAGGGCTTGCTTTGAGACGTCTCCGTATCCCACCAATCTCTCCAGCTGAAACCAGAAAGGGTTTTTTGGCGGTCTTTTCCCTTTAAATTGAGAGCTAAACATTAAAGTATGGGGCCTTGACCAGAGAACTTTGTCTTGGCCTCATCTCTTCTTGTCCTCCATCCCCTTTCGTTCCCAGCCCCCTTTTCAGGAAGCTTGATAAATGTATCATAAAATATTTGGTGCCTCAATCCCAAGAGTGTTAGCAAATATTGGTATTGACACTTGGGTGAGTGTCTGTGTTTTATTACTACTATTTTTAATTTATGAAGTACCTTTTAAAAATAATAGCACTTTCTAATAATAGAAAATAGAAGCCAACAAAAACTGGACCACTTCCTCAAATGTCTCACTAACCAGCTCTTCTGTGCCCTTTGATACGGTACTGGGGCTCTCTCTCTCTCTCTCTCTCTCTCTCTCTCTCTCTCTCCTCACATCTTTTCTTTCTTTCTAATCATTAATAAATATGAAATGGTTGTGATTAAATATATCCTGTTTATTCTTTACTTACACTCCAAAATATATCTTGATTTTCTTTTACATTGATGATCAAGGTTTTGTATTTCAGAATCATCACACAAAGGAGTTTTTAAAAAGTAAGAATACACAAGAAGCATTAAGGCTTCTAGGAGATTTATATGTTTAAATAATTATTTTAATTACCTATTAATTATGAAGTACATGACTACACAAATCCATAAAATAAGCATTGTTACACAAATAGATAAAAATTAGTCATTTAGAAATTTAGATAGCAGAAGTGGAAAGAAATGCACAAATATATTTGAAAAAATATGATTTCTTATTTCAAAAATTACTTAAACACTAAAGCAGATGGAATTCCCAAGAAATATTAAGATTAGATAATGCATTCAAAAGTGATAGAGCTAATATTTTGACATCATGTCTTTAAGAAATGCCTTGATTGCAAGTAGAAATAATTTTCTTGATTTGGTTAGTAAGTATGAAAGGATTTTCAGCTCTCCTCTCTCTCTCTCTCTCTCTCTCTCTCTCTCTCCTCTGTGTGTGTGTGTGTGTGTGTGTGTGTGTGTGTGTGTGTGTGTACCCTTGAATGCACAGGAATTTGCAAATAAAACTGAAGTCCTTTGAGGATAGGTGATAGTCGAAAAAGCTGTTACAAGATCCCAATTGCCTGTTAATGCTCTCTTAATATCTTTAACAAATGTTTGTTGGTTTGCTTCTCTAAAGTGAATTTTGTGAAAGGCTCTATCAGGAATTCAAGGATTATCCTGCCAATGAGTTCAGTGTTTACACAGATGACTGGTTATTTGATTGGAGTGTTATGCCTTCCCATAAAAAGCCAGTCTGAAAAGGATCAAATGGATGAAAACAAATAGCCAAAATTGATATTCATGAGGTGATAGGGACATATATTTGGATCATCTCTGCTATGCATTGAACTATGGATTAAATATGTCTATATGACAACTTAATCCACAAATTTTAACAAATAAAAATACTTCTTAATTGGATTCCATGCTTCTGAAAGTATAGAGTAGCCTATTCGAGAGTCATGAATCAGTATTTGTAATAGAATCTGCTATACTCATAGTTCAGTGCCTAGCCCAATTGTCACCAAAGAAGCTTTCTCTGGCAGCTAATAGGAGCAGATGTAGACACCCTCAGCTAAACATTAGGTGAAGAAAGAGCCCAAGTTGGAGGCTTGCATCATTTGCCTCCTCTCTGAGCTCTGAAACCCAGTGGAAGAAGGTGAGAAAAAATAGAGGCAGCCAGAAATATTGAGGACACTGGGAGAGCACAGCCTTTGAAATTAACTAAGCAGGTCTCATAGAGAAGGAAGCAGAAATCACAGAGTCTGTAGCCATGCTAGATCTGTATACATGTTATGGTTGTAGGTTCGATGTTTTTTATGGGACTACTGACAGTGAATGTGGGGTATTTCTGAGTCATTGCTTGCCCTTAGGACCCCTTCCTCCTACTTGGTTTCCTCATCAAGTCTTGAAGTGAAGATATGTGCCACATCTTATTGTATATTGTTGTGCCTTTTTAGGTTGATGTCCCTAGGAGACCTGCTCTTTTCTGGGTGAGACAGGTGTTGGGAGCCAAGCTCAGGAGGTTACCTGCTGTTCTGGGAAAGCCTCAGGAAATTGCCTGCTGTTTTGGGAGGCCTAGTCAGTACCAGGTTGGGAAAGGAGGTTCTTGGGTCTCAGGTCTCAGGAATTTAAGGAATGTCTGGCATTTGGATAGCCCTAAGCAAGGAGCCCCACTCCCTTCCTTGTTCCCCCTCCTCCCTTGCCTAAGAATATATATTGTAAACTGCTTCCATATTAAAGTGAGGCCTTGAGAAGGCTCCGTGCTTGGCCTCCATTCTCTCTCTCAGCCCGTGTCCCCTCTTTCAGGTGAAGGTCCATCTCGATACCCCAAGAATAACCAAGACCCACAGGTCGGGTCAAGTGGCACCTAGTGTGAGGCCAGAAGTATGGACCCTCATCGGATGGTGGTCAACAGAAGTGAAGTCAGCTGAAAAACCATTATTGAGTCACCAAAGAGCCCTGTCGCCCCGCAGGAGCCCAGAGGTTAGGTAAGTCACTGCCGTCCAATTAACATGGGCCAATATTTGGAAGAAGAAATTTATTAAAGTCCTTAGTCCTCATTCAGGGAGATGGGAGTCAGGGTAAAAAAAAAAAAAGGATTTGTTAAAAATTTCATTGGTGATGTTTCCCTGAGAGGAGACTACTGATAAAAAAAAAAAAAAAAAAAAAAAAAAAAAAAAAAAAAAAAAAAAAAAAAAAAAAGCTGCACCTCCTAAGGAGGAGGTTAAAAGTTAAACCTTGAAGATGAGGGTGAGAAAGGACTAAAGGAGTCATCCACTCTCGAGCAATGTTAACAAAAGAAGAGGAAAAGGCTATTTCAGAGCTCTCCTAGGAGCAAGAGGAAATTCAGGAGACGTCTTGAGTTTCTCTTTGGCTCCTAGAGGTCTTTCTTTGCTGTCTGTCCTTGGCGCGCCAATGTCCACGTGTGTCAGTTGTTTGTTTTTTGTTTTGTTGTCTAAATGTTTGTTCTATGTTGCATGTTCAAAACACAAAAACGGTTAAAACAGCTTGATCCAACCCTTGATATAGTTTAACTTGGTTTTAAAAGCAGTCTTAATGGGCACCTGTAGCTAAGAGTCGAGCTGAGCTGGAGAAGCTTTTCCAGGAATTGACGTCGGCATAAGCTGTTCTTAAAGAGATCAGCAGTTTTTTGGATTAGTATAAGGAAGCTGAGAGTTGTTTGTCCTAGAAAAATCTTTGAGACAAGGTGCCTTTCTCTTTGTTTGGTCTAAATATATAAGATGTGTATCCACTTCATTGTTGTTTCTAATTGGTTTTAAAAGTATAAATATGGTCTGCATGTCTTGGTTATAGATTATTGGCTTATTAAGTTATTGAGTTTGATTAAAAATTTGCAACTTTGGTAGCAGAAAGTTGGCTTAAAACTGGTTACTCAGGATTGGAGTCATTCAGAAGCCAGATGTATAGAGATAGGACTTAAAACAATGTCTCTTTAAGAGTTATTAAAAGTAAGAGTTATTAAGGTGCATATAAAAACGTACAGCCAAACTTTGTAACATAAAGATAATCTACTTGGTGTTGATTTTAGAGAAAATAGATTGTTGACATAGTTTTTGCTTTTAGTTTTGCTTCTCAAAATCATGGTTATACTCTAATGTTGCAAAAGAGACTTAAAAATATAGTTAAACAGCCAGTATTCCATTGGCTGCAGGTGGCAGTTCAATCGTGAGTTTGGGATTTTTTGATTCGCCCATGTTTATAGAATAGAGGATAGAGCAGATAAAGTTAAATAAAAGTATTTAAAACAGCTGTGATACAGTGCAGGCCTGCAAAAAAGATAATCTTTGCACCAGGCCTCAGAAAACAGGCTGAGATTAAGAACATTTACTTTTAAATTAAGACAATGCAGACTGGGCTCAGCAGAAGCTGGTGTGAGAGACATTCCTTTTGTCCTAACCAGCCCCTAGAAAGGTGTTTTCCAGAATTTGTTGATTGCCTTGCTTGTTCCTTGGAGGAGGAGATGTTATCCTTAGGCCCAAAGACATTCAGGACAGTTTAGGGGCCAGGAGTTATAGATAATGATTATGCTGGAGAAATTAAAATTATGCTTGCTTCCCTCCATGACATTGTAACTGTACCTGCTAATAAAAGAATTGCTCATAGGGTAAGAGAGGACAAGACTGGCCTTCACTTGGCTTTATGTGATATTCTCACTCAGCTAAAAGGAATTGGTTATTCAATTAATCTGAAACAAAGTTCAAACTTAAGATTTATGAAACTAATGGGGCATTACTGCCTGACTTGCTTACTCCAGCTGCTATCCCAGTAAAAACATATAGAATTATTATGGATTTAAAAGATTGTTTTTATACCGTTCCTTTTACATCCTGGTAAAGGGAATGAGGTTTAAATTAAGTGAATTTGCTTGTGATTTTTGAAAGCCCATGAAGCAGTATCATTAGAAAGGTTTGCCTCAAAAATGATTAATATATAGAAAATTGTTGTTGCTTTAATACAAAAAGTTAAGTGTTTAAATCTCTCTATATATTATTTTTTGTATATTTTATTAGCTGATCTCTCTGAAAGAGTTTTTTACAAGCCTTTGCTCTAATACAAAGAACCTTAAAATTTTAAAGTGCTTGTTACTCCAGAAAAGATTCAAAGGCAATATCTTTTCAATATTTGGAATCTCAGTTATATCTTAAGCAGATTGTGACACAGAAAATTCCAATAAAAATAGATAGTTGGGACTAGAGGAATGACTCAGTCCTTAAAGGCTAGGCTCACAACTAAAAATATTAGCGTTCCCAGCAACCACATGGTGGCTCACAACCATTTGTGGTGGGATCTAGTGCCCTCTTCTGGCTTGCAGGTGTACATACAAAAAGATTTACTTTTAATGATTTTTTTTAGAACAAGTTGTTAAGAGATATTAATTGGCTAAAACCTCATCTTAAGCTTATCATAGGAAAACTTAAACCTCTGTTTGATATTCTCAAGGGGGATGCAAATCCTAATTCCCCTCAGCAATTAACTGATGAGCAATAGATAGCTTTGCTGAAAGTAGAGTAAGCTGTTAGTTATCAATAGATACATTATATAGAGACTATGATCAATTGTTGGCTGTTTGAGTTGTTGCTATTCATGTGCTCACAACAGCCCTTTGGCAAAGAAAACCATTAATGTAGATTCATCTTTCTTCATCTACAAGTAAATTTTAAAGTATTGCAATTTTAATACAAGATTATAAGTTAAAATTGTGAAAGTATTTTAGATAAAATATTTATTCCTTATTCCAAATAGAAATTAAGTTGGTTATTGCAAAATATTTGGCTTATTACGTGGCAAACTTTTTAGGCAAATTTGATAATCATTATCCATAAGACAAGTTGTTTAAGTTTTTCTCTGTGCATGCTTTTGTATTTCCTATAAATTTGCATGCAGTCCATAGAAAAGATGTTTACTGCATTTACAGATGCCTCATCTATTGAGAAGGCAGTATATGTAATTAGATCACATGTTCATTTTCTTAAGTTTCCCCCTGCTTCAGCACAAATAATTGAATTATGTGCTGTAGCCACTGTTTAAAATGCTGAAAAATCAAGCTTTCAATTTGTATATCATGGCCAGTATATAGCTCATGGTTTATAATTGCTTAAAATTGTTCCTTTTTAAGATATCGCTAAT
This sequence comes from Mastomys natalensis, assembly GCA_021653895.1. Lineage (NCBI taxonomy): Eukaryota > Metazoa > Chordata > Mammalia > Rodentia > Muridae > Mastomys > Mastomys natalensis. The sequence goes on along the minus strand of JAJTUV010002677.1, from coordinate 63,606 downwards.
TCTCAAATTTTACAAATACATCTTAATTTAAGAAACATGTACTTTTCCTTAACATTTTACATTTATATACCAGACAGATTATAAGCCTTATAGAAACAATTGGCCATACCATCTTATTCTTTATATCATCAAAATAGTAATACCTTGAGACAATAATTTGGTATTTCCAGAGATTGTGCAAGTCAAATTGCAAAAACTTACATCCTCAATTTTTTCATAATGGTGTTAATTCTTGAAGACTTATATCTAATCAACTATGGTAAGTGGATGTTATTCATTTCTGATCTTGGAAAATTAAAACATGTACATGTGACTTGACACCTTTTTAAGCCTTATAGTTGCAACTGCTTTAGCAGGAGAAGCAACTAAAAGTGTAATTAGTTATTGCCTACATTTTCTTTCTATGCTTGGTGTTCCATATCAGATTAAGAGAGAATATGGAACTGGTTGTTGCAGTCAGACATTTTAAATGTTTTCTTGACAATTTAATATTACCCATATTACAAAGATTTCTTATAATCCTCAAGGACAAGGTATTGTAAAATAGGTATCATGGAACTTTAAAATAATATCTTCATAACTCTCGGAGTCTGGGAAAAGCAGCTACTGATGCTTTTGCCCTGGTCTTGAAAGAACGCTAAAAAATTGGCTTAAAAAAAAAAAAGAAGAACGGGAGTTATATCCCCAGATGGGTTCTCCTAGAAATGTTCTCCATTCTCTAAATCTGGATGCTCATGGCAAATCTGTTGCTGGCACCCTGAGACAAAAAACTATGCCACAGCTATATGGAAGGAAATGGAACAGCCCAGTTTCAGTTCTCATATGGGGCCAAGGATCAATAAGCCTGATTGATACCAAAGAAGGCGTGGCTAGATGGCTACCAGAAAGATTGGTGAAAGAAACAGATACCTCCACAAAGCCAGACCCAATTGTAGATAAAATGGATAACAATTGAGACCCAGGGAAGAGAGATCTCCCTGAGAATTCCTTTCTTTTTCCTTTCCAGATGAAAATGAGCCATCCGTGGTGTATGCTGTGGAGGCCTTGATTCTGATGCAGGCCTCAGGACTTGTAGTACTCAGAACTTTGATGGGTCATTGACAAGGACATCGGACATCGAACAGCTAGAGATTGGCATCACTAATCTGGGAAAATCCCCTCATCTGCTTTTCTTTCAGCAAAGGGGGCTCTGTGCAATCCTCAAGGAGGAATGCTGTTTTTACACTGACCACACCAGCGTAGTTAGAGACAGTATGGCCAGAATCAGAGAAAGATTAGAATGGCAAAAGAAACAGCAAGAACAAGAAAAACTGGTTCTCTGCCTCTCCTAGGCTTAGCACCCTTGTCCCTTCCATCCTGGGTTCTGTGGTTAGTCTCCTTCTCATTTTGGCTTTCAGCCCTTGGGCCTTTAACAGGCTCACTGACTTTGTAAAACAAAATTTGACTCCATGACATCTAAACCCCTACAAGTACATTATCATAGACTTAATCTGGCTGATAGAAACTTGGCTGAGCTTTAGGAGCTGCATAGAACTCAGATCTATGCACGTTGGTTCAGCATGGTGCCAACACAGCGTGGGTACCTGTGAGGGGTGTGTGAGGAGGTACCGCAGGGGAAGGACCCAAAATTGTCTGCTTCTGAGGCCCCCGAAACACAAACCTGATTGCATAGAGGTTGGTGTTGATTTTTTGTGTCTCAAAGAAGCCAGCTAGGAACCTCGATATCCTACATGGCCCATGAGACAAATAACCCTCTCCTCCCCAAAAAGACACCATTACAAATGATATTGGGAGGATCAGGTCAATGCTTTCCCCCTCTGGTCAATGTCCACTCATCTGTCGATGAGATTTCTTAATGTCCGCATTCACCTGCCAGCCTCATTTAAAATTGTTAAAAGGGAGCAGATATCAGGAGCCAAGCTCTGGAGGCTACCTGCTGTTCTGGGAAAGCCTCAGGAAATTGCCTGCTGTTTTGGGAGGCCTAGTCAGTACCAGGTTGGGAAAGGAGGTTCTCAGGTCTCAGGTCTCAGGAATTTAAGGGAATGTCTGGCATTGGGATAGCCCTAAGCAAGGACCCCCACCCCCTTCCTTGTTCCCCCTCCTCCCTTGCCTAAGAATATATATTGTAAACTGCTTCCACATTAAAGTGAGGCCTTGAGAAGGCTCCATGCTTGGCCTCCGTTCTCTTTCTCAGCCCGTATCCCCTCTTTCAGGTGAAGGTCCACCTCAATACCCCACGAATAACCAAGACCTGTGGGTCGGGTCAGACAGGGAGTCCCCACAGGAGTGGATATGAAGGAAAGAAGAGGTGGGGGGGCTGGATGCAATGAGGAGAGTAGAAGCTGCAGTAGGGGTTTGTTATATGAGAGGAGAATAAATTTGTAAAATATCTTCAAAATGTGGCTTTTATGTGACACTAGTGATGACTATTGTCTTATTAAACTGGTAAGGAGATGTTTCATTCTCAACAGACTTTGAGGATCTTGTTTTAGCTGATATCTGAGCAGGCATTGAAGTTATAGAATAGAATGACCTTAATAGAGTGGAAGGGAGGACTCTGCTTTTTAAGTTATAGATAGATACCTCAGACTTCACTTGTTTAATGATAACGGTTCCTAGGAGTAACAAGAAAAATATTGGTCTTCATCTAGATGGTAATCTTCTGTTTGGTATTGATATTCTTATTACATATGTCACTCTTTTAACTAAATGTAAGCTTGTAAACTTTATCTTTTAGGTGAGGTGGTAGAGGTGTAACGTTGTAGTGAACCCATGGATATAGATGAAATTATTGATCACTTACTATCCAGTGAAACATTTCTAGCTATTATTATTATTGCTACTAATAATTTTCTATCAAAAGTGTAATAGCATTTTAAATAATTTTACTTGGTCCTATAATATATACCAATGTCGGAAAGTTAACATTAAAAATAAAGACTTGCATAGAAAATGAAGTTGGAAGTGATTACATCGTATAGCAGGATATAGACCAAGTTGGAATACCTGAAGGAAGTAGAAAAATTACAATGATCAGTTCTCTTAAATCCACAGTGGACAAGTGGGCCTTGTTTTATCATAATCTTCTGCATAAACTGTTCTGAGTTACATATTAAAAAGAATATCTTTTCTACCACCTGCCAGAATCCCAACATGCAAAGGCCGCCAACATTGAAATAATTTATTTTCAGGTCCCACTTGAGTTAATACATTTTCTTCTATGTAAAGTATTGTTGAGGCAGGCAGTTCTCTGGATAGAAAAATCAGATGTATGGAACTCAGTCAATGGTATGGATACCTCACCCAAAGCAAAAACAAAGAGGAGGAGGGGAAGGAGAATAGGAGGATGGATGAAGGAAAATGAAAAAGTTTAATGGAGCTTAGGAGATGTCTTAGCATTTAAAGTGCTTCTAATGTGTTCATGAGTCTGTAGGGGTGAAGCTTCTACTTAGGCACCAGCTCACGTTCTAAGTGATTAATGCCTTAAGTATGTAGCTTTGCCCATATCTACTAGCATCCAAGATGTGGAAGGCTACTGTGACTGCTAAGTGAGGAGGCAAGTAATCTTCAATAGCACCCAGGTACAAACCGAACGACCTAAATAGTGACTTGCCTGGAAGGTAAACTGTTACTTTGGTTTCATGAATGTTCTGGGTATAATGGACCTTTTTTCTAAAAACTGGATTTAAGGCCAATTCCATGAGATGGAACTTTTATATGACTCTGCTAAGTATCCATAACATCTGAATAGATATTTTATGGACCCTAGAGTAAACTCTTCCTACTCTTATATTCACTAAGGTGCTAGCAACCTTCCTAACATTGTCACCCATATGTTTTGCTGACCCCAAACCATAAAATTATTAGTTACTTCATAACTATAATTTTCCACTGTTATAATTTTTAATGTAAATATTTGATATTCAACTCTTGTGAAAGGGTCTTTAGATCCATAAAGGGTGGTGGCCCATAGACTGAGGAACACATGCAAAGGAAGCATATTAGTAATTTAATAGTATATTTCTATAACCTTAGATCAGTGAATCACTGACCCCTTATCAAAGAAGCTTCTTCTTGCAGTAGATTATAACTGACAGAATTCCATAACAGGACACTCTTCAGAGAGTGAGAGATATGGCATATTTACATGTAAATTAGATCTTTCTGGTTTTGTTTTTGTTTGTTGTTTCATTTGGTTGGTTGGTTGGTTGATAGGTTGGTTGGTTGATTGCTTGATTAGTTGATTTTTTATTTTGTTTTTGATTTTTTATTCATCAAACCAATCATTGGTTGGCCACTCCCTCAATTTCTGTGCTACCATTACCCCAGCACATGCTATAGGAGAGCAAATTATAGGTTAAAGATTTTGTGTTTGGGTTGATGTCCCATTCCCTTTGCTGTGAACCTTGCCTGATTGTGGAAGATGGCTTGTTTGGGATCCTTCTTCCCTTTCCTAGGAAGCTTCACTAGGATCACTCTCATCAGTTCCCTGGGAGTTCCTATTGCACTAGGTTTCTACACTGCCTCCCAACTGTCCTTCTAATTCCAATCATCTCTCCTTCCACCCACCCACAACTGCCTCCTCAGCCCTCCTATTTCCATTCCCACCCATCCTTACTAAATCTGCAACATATATTCTATTTCTCTTTCTATGTATCCCCACTTGAGCCCTTTCTGTTACTTAGTTTCTATGGTTCTATGGATTGTTTCATGATTATTATTTACTTAACCTTTAGAATGGCTAAAAATTAAAATACAAGTAACAGCTCATGCTAGTGAGGATGTAGAGCCAGGGAAACGCTCCTCCATTGCTGGGGGAGTGCAAACTTATACAGCTTCTGTGGAAATCAATATAGAGATACATCAGAAAATTGGGGATTTATCTGCCTTATTACCCAGCTATATCACTCTTGGGATATATTCCAGGGGTATTTTATATCCTAAAACCAGGATATTTGATCTATGTTCATAGCTGCTTTATTCATAATAATCAGAAACTGGAAACAACCTAGATGTTCCCCAAAGAAGAATGACTATCATATTCTTTGTCAATTTTGATTTGGGGTTGGGTTGATTTGATATTCTTTGCCTTTCTGGTATTTTTTGTTTGTTTGTTTTATATCTTGTTGTTTGAGACAAAGAAAACAAAGATAGATGGGTAGAATTGTGGGAAGACCTGGAATTCGTTTAGGGAGGAGTATATGATCAAAACAGCCATTAAATTAAAAAAGAATTAGTTATAATACTTTGTAATTAAACCATCATTGTATTAAATTTAGAGTAAATTCATAAAATTTATGATATATGTTTTCTCAGTTTATTGCTACTATGATACATTGGTATTGAGAAATTAAAAAATTGCTAGAAATTACAGTCAGTTGATAGAAGAATTCAGATTCAACATTTCAATTTTAAGTATCACCCTTCCTAATATTTATGTGTATTTTCTTCCTAAAATTTTTGAATAATATGTAAATGTGGGAAAATATCATATACATGATTCATGTTTATATATAAAGTACACTGTGTGATGTGGGCAGCGAGCTGTGGAAAGTCAGGTGCCTGGTTGAAAGAATTTTCAGAATCCCAGCACCCTGGATATATCTGCTGGGACGGAAGGTGTTCGAGTTCTTCCCAGGTCTGGCTGCCCCCGCTTCAGCCTCCCATTAACTTTTCCCTTTACGACCTCCACGGACCCCTGCCCATGAGGAAAATACAAGATATTCCTCTCTTCGACATAACCCCACCTCTTTGCCTTGTAGGGCCCTCCTCAAAACCCCATCTCACATGTGTTCATGACATCACCATCACCAAATCAGTATGTGTTAGCCCTCCTGCCCTCCTCTGGTGCAAGGACACTACAGGTGCCTGTATCAACCCTTATTTTCAGAGCTCCTGAGCCCCGTGATTGTTGTCCCCCAGGTCTACCTCTATGAACCGGAAGAACTCGCCTTGCAGATGGGAGGAAGCCAAAAGAAGAGAGAGATCTTCATTCCTCTGCTCATTGGAGTAGGCTTTGCTGTTTCGCTTGGTGCTACTAGAACTGCTGGAGCAGCCCTTGTCCAAACACAACATCTGTCTGGTGACTTCCAAGACAAGCTTGACTGGGCCATGGCCTCTACTACAGACAGACTTGAATACCTCCAACACCAGATAACCTCTTTGGCAGGAGTCACTATCCAGAACTGGAGGGCCCTAGACTTGTGTTTTGCTGGGGGAGGAATGTTGCTTCTATGTCAATGAGTCTGGGCTGGTAGAACAAGATGTACAAACGCCCAAAGAGCTCCGGGGGAACCTCCGGAAACACTATGCTCCCAACACCCCTACCCCTTGGTACTCTAACCCCTTAATGGCTTGGATTCTTCCCCTCCTTGGCCCCATACTAGCCATTGGAGCCTTGCTTCTCTTTGCACCTTGCCTCATTCAGTTTCTAAAACAACAGATAAGTAGCATTGCAAAAGTGACTACCAATCAGGTCTTGGTTCAGTATCAAACTGTTCCCAACATAGGAGACACTTATTGTGATGACACCTCTCCTTTATAAAAGAAAAGAGAGGGAATTGTGGGGCAGCGAGCTGTGGAAAGTCAGGCACCTGGTTGAAAGAACTTTCAGAACCCCAGCACCCCGGATATATCCACTGGGACGGAAGGTGTTCGAGTTCTTCCCAGGCCTGGCTGCCCCGCTTCAGCCCTCCATATTCCCTCCCACAGCGAGGTTTGTGGCCACCAGTCACGTAAGAATAGCACCATCATGCAGATGAGGCATTCCCAAGCCCTCAGTGCAAGCCAGTAGGGTGTTACCTGCTGTCTACCTGCCCCCAACCTTAACCCACCTCAAACTGTATATATTTGGGCCTGACTCAAGTAAAGCACACACAAGATTCATCCTGGTGTCTGAGAGCTTCTGTTGTGGTTTCCCCCTCTGGTGTCTGAGAGCTTCTGTTGCGGTTTCCCCCTCTTCACTGACCAGCCAGTGCCTCACTGAGGCCCCTCAAAGAGCAGAGCTGTAACACTTTGGATCTGTAACACTTCTCTCTCTCTACCGCCACTGCTGGTGGCAGAGACGCAGCAGGCAGCAGCCGGACTTCCCCTGCCAGCACTCTATCTCTCCGGACCGCTCATGGACAGAGGCAGCCGCTGTTCGCATCCACCTTTGGAGACCCTCGTGGGACCCAGTACAGACCAGACCCCACAGTGTGGGTTGTTTCTGTTGTAAACAGAAGAAGGTGTGCCACGTAGAAATAGAAACTATATATAATTACTTGTACTTTATAGTCCATTCATTCATGAAAGGGCAACTATTGGGATTTCTTGATAAAATATAGCCAAGATGATCATGTCTTTCAGGTCAAATAGATATTAGGTTTATGTGAATTTTCTCTTTTTCTTAAGCTAGCTCAGAATGTTTTCTCTCTGGTCACATAATCCAAAGTTTGTGACTCATCAAATATTCAAACAGGCAGTCAGTAAGAAAAGAAAGCAAATAAAAAAAATTGTCAGGTGCAGTAAAGGCATTTCATGTGAATAAAAGTCGTATTTTCTTAATTACATTGGTTCTATAAAACTATTATAAGAACTCTCCATCAGTGATGATTTTTCCCACATATTTTTGTAAATTTATAAGCACAGGCTATAATCATGCTTGTAATACCTTCTGTGAACATTAAAATGCTCTTTATCTGCAGTAATAAAATTCTACACAATGTAGTTTTATCATTGGCTTTTATTTAATTCTGAATTTAGAAAACTACTGGGTGATATATGATATGTATAACTTCATTAAAAGTGATTTAATTATAAAAATATTGTTTCTCAGCTGTGAAATAAAACCAACTTCCAGTGCAGCAGTTCTATGTATTTGTTGTTTCTGAAAATGAATAAAGGAGACAGTCAAATAAAGGAACCTACTGATTTTATTGCTATATTTTAAAGTGCATATATAGCACCTATAAAATCTATGGTGGGAAGGTAAATTATTTACTCTGAGAACTTTGGCTGTGAAATCATTTATATGATCTTAACGAATATGTACACAGCAGAGCCAGAAAGAGCTTGAGAAGCACATTTCTGTATTTCTCTGTATTTTCCATTTTGGCAAAAGGCATGCAGCTTCTTAGATTTTAGATATATAATCAAAATGTCTGTCACAAACTTTCTGGGGCACAATTGCAAAAGGGATTTCTAAGGTATTTAAAACTTTAGTTGTTCTTTCCTTTGTTCTTAAAAAAAAAAAAAATTGGATTGTCTAGAGCTTTTAGTGTACTTCAAAGTATATTATCAGGCACTTCACTCTTACTGTGTGTAATATGAAATGTATATTAAATATCACTTTTTCCCATTCAGAGTTTACTAAGACCTATGTGCATAGAACCACAGGAAGTTTATATCTCTGGGAAATACTACAGACTAAGTAAGACTTAAACCACATAATAATACTTCAAAAATTGCCCCACACTACAGTGAGTATTCTGAGGCAAAGAAATTTTCACAACTAGATACTTTTCTTCTCTGAAAGATTGTCAATCAATTATTTGTTCTTTTTAAAGACACCAAATTGAGGTTTCCTGAAGCAAAGAAATACATTTATAAGCAGGAAACCTGATCTATTTTTATATAGCTTCATAGAAGACAAAAAGATGCTACTATTAATATCACACCCACTGTAAAATGCCAAAGTAGAGGCTGGAAGAGGGAAAATGACTACCAGTGTCACATATAGAACTACAGGAAACTTGCCCTGAAAATATACACTTTATTTTGTGTATTGGTAATTACTCTCTTAGTGCAACCTGAGAATCCACAAAAAGACAAGTTGCTTAATAATCCCTGGCCCCCTTCTAAGTTAACACAACTCTTTTTTCTTCTCTCTTTTCTTTTGGTTTACTTTTGGAATTGTACATTAATTCTTATGTTTCTCCCTCCCACAAGTTCTTCCTTATACTCCTTCCCACTCCCTTCAAATTCATGGTCTCTTTTTCATTAATTGCTATTGCATATACATATGCATTTCTAAAAACATTACTAAGTGTATTCCTAAATATAACCTGTTGAGTTCATGTAATATTACTTTTATATATGTTTTCAGGACTGACTATTTTTTGGCACTGTTAAAGAAATTAACTTTTCTCAGGGAATGAACCCTCTCACAGCTAGTTTTACTCAGCTGCCTGTAATTTATAGTGTGGACCTCAGCCCACATGGGCTTTTCCCATCCAATTCACCATATTTATTGATTACCACCCTCTATTTCCTTAGTGTATATTTAAATAAACAAGGTATATTTAAATAAACAAGGTATATTTAAATAAATTCTATTGAAAGTGCTTTGTTCAGTTCTAAAAGCCCTGAAATTCACAATTATCAACCATAGCTATGCAGAAAAGCACATATATATATATATATATATATATATATATATATATATATATGTGAATGAGAGTGTGAATCTCTTCTTCGGGTTCAATAAAACTTAATTGCTCTAAATCTCCTTCCAGCCTGGCCAAGGCTTCTGGGCAAGAGAGAAAAAAAATCCTAGCATTTAATCCTTTACTAACCTTCCTTAGTGTAAAGTGTCCTGGATTTTAGGATGACTAAACCTAGAGAAGGCATTGGCAAAGATTCTGTGTCTCTCTTGGCATTATTTTTCACCAGCCACTTTAATTCAGTCACCTGTGCACATTATTCTATAGGAATATAAGAACATTAGATAACCACAGCTTTTTTATTATTTGTATTAATATAAGATTCTCTAGGACCACAGTTGTTGAATTTGTTCTGCCTCTGTAGTAAGAGACCTATCAACATGTCTTGATGATTGACCTTGAAGAGATAGAAATGGCAGCAAGAGTTAACTTCATATGTAGTGTATTTCCATAGTAGTTTCTCTCAGTTTAGATATGTAGCAATCATAACAAGGTATATTTAAATAAATTCTATTGAAAGCATCTCTCTTAATCTCTCTTTTCTCCTCCTCCCCTTCCTCTTCCTCCTTCTTCTCCTCCCCCTCTCTCCAATCTAAAGGAAAGCCTCTTTTTAAAATTTCTTTACTGTTATAAAAACACATGCTTTCTTTCATGTCTTGACAACAAACTACACGTGTCATATGGTTGTTGTTACTTATGATTTTCTCAGGAAACACCAGTGTAAAAATGAAAATTGACATGATAATCTCTAAATTTATCTGAAAGCTGTCGTACTAATAAGGAAGCACACATAAACAAGTGGTCATATAGAAACATTTTCTGTAATATGTAAACGTAACACCAATCAAAATTTTCAGCTGCAGGCACTTTGACATTCAGTCTTACTTATCATATGAATTCATCCCAAATCTAGGAAATTTGTTTTCTTTCCTCCTTCCTTTGTTCTAAAATCATTTACAATTTCTTAATTACTAAATCATAAGTTCTTGGAAGTTTTGAGTCAAAAAAAGTAATTATTTGCCCAACTATTATATATCTTTGCCAGAAATCATGGGGTCTGTTTGCCACTAATGCCTTTTTTTTCCTTTTATTTTTTTAAACAAAGACATCTCCCAAAATAACAGTTTGGTTACTACCTAGATCAGTTGCTGATAGCTCATAAAGGCTACTGTTGCTGCTTTGAAAAAGCTTCTTTAAGAAATGCTTTGTTCAGTTCTAAAAGCCCTGAAATTCACAATTATCAACCATAGCTATGCAGAAAAGCATATATATATATGAATGAGAGTGTGAATCTCTTCTTCGGGTTCAATAAAACTTAATTGCTCTAAATCTCCTTCCAGCCTGGCCAAGGCTTCTGGGCAAGAGAGAAAAAAAATCCTAGCATTTAATCCTTTACTAACCTTCCTACTTCTATCTCCTCCCCTGTGGTTAAGCAACAGATGTTAATTCTCCCAGAGGCCTGCAGATTCTGGCTTCAGAGTAATTTAGGAATAAGGCACATAATTACCAAGCACAGAGAATTATAAGTGAGAGGTAAGTTTTGCAAGTGATTATTAAGTACAGAATCATAAAGTAAGCAAGAGTTAAGTTATCTAGTACCAATCAAGTCCAGAGATTTATAAAGTAAATAATAAAGATATAGAGTTAAGTTTCCTTTGTGCTTGTTGTATACAGTAATAAAGTATTATGTTTAATAAGAATGAGCGATAAGTGTTAAGACTTCAGTGCTTAATGCAGCATAGTACAGTGATAAAGAGTTAAGTTTTTAACACAGAAAAGCAAGATAGACTTCTGTAATAAAGTAAAGCACAGAGAATTATAGAAAAAAAAGCCAGCATTTATGAGCCACAGAATAAGCAAGAGAGTGTTTAGTCTCCAGAAGCTATCAGCTTCAGCCTCCAGCAGAGTTAGAAAGTTACAAGGCCAGAGATTATCAGTCTTTTGACCTAAGTCTGTCTGACATCTGTGCCAACTTCAGTTCCTTCCCATAAGACTGGGTAGAGGCACCCAGCACATTATGAAAACCTGTGAAATACATTAATTGAATATATTTTTGAGCATTTAAAATGGATTTTTGATAAATTTTGGATGGGAGACACATGAAAGTTTGATACATGTAATTATTAGTGTTTCAAATTTCAAATTGATTCATATCATTTAGAAACTCACATCAATGGCGGGGCCCTTTAGGATGTACTGGAGACCTCTTAAGTGAGAGACTCTCAGGACTCAAATAGAGGGACCTTGGATAAAGTGCTCTATAGTGGGGAGGGGAAACTTGTAGAGTCCACCTTCAGTAGAGTGACAGAGCATCAATTGGAGGGATAGGTTTGCCATTTCATAGTTAAAATCTCTGGTCTGACCCAAAATTGTTCCTTGTTTGAAGGAACTACAGTGACAAAAATGGAGATGAGCCCGAAAGGAGGTTCAGTGACAAGCCCAAATTGCGATCTAGCTCAGGGGGGAGGCCCTGGGACCTGATACTGTTACTGATCCTGTGGTGAGCTTGCAGACAGTAGCTTAGCATGGCTGCCCTCTGAGAGGCCTAACAAGCAGCTGAAGAGTCAGATGCAGATACTAGCACCCAACCAATAGACAGAAGCCAGGAACCGCTGTGGTTAAATTGGGGAAAAGCTGGAAGAAACTGAGGAAAAGAAAGACAGACCCCTTGGGAAGACCAGCAGTCTCAACTACTCAGAAGGTCTCTCAGACACTGAACTACCCACCAAGCAGCATACACCAGCTGATATGAGGCCCCCAACACATATACAGCAGAGGACTGCCTGGTCTTACCTCAGTGAGAGAAGATACACCTAACCCTTGAGTGACTTGTGGCCCCAAGGAGTGGGAAGGTCTGGTGAGGTGGGGATGAATAGGTGGGAAAATCATCTTTGAGATAAGGCTGGAGTGGGGTTGAGGAGGAGGTATGTGATAGGGAGCAGTCAGGGGACAGACCTGGAGGAGGGGGATGAAGACTGGACTGTAAAAGGAGATTAAAGAATAATATTTATGTGTATGTGTGTGGTTTTGTGTGTGTGTGTGTGTGTGTGTGTGTGTGTGTGTGTATTATATATTACAGATAACAGGCATTTGAGTTTGTTTTGTTTCAAATATTTTATATAAAACTATTATTGTAGACAAAACTGGGAGATGGACAACCTTTGGTTCTATAGCCAAAGGAATACCAGTAAGAGCACATATATTCTTTTAATTGTTAAAATATATTAAGGGTAAAAGGACAATATTACTATTTGAAATTTAAAGAAAGTTGTGATAAATTTGAACAGCCATGGATTTGGGGTATATAGGAGGTACATAAAGGAAGGGGGAAATCATGTAATTTATAATTACCTAAATATTGTAAAATGTATAAAAATGTGAAAAAATTAAATAGCACCAAGAAAATTTGTTTTAGTAATTTTAATATGAGCATAAATTGTCTTAAAATAATATTGGTGTATTTGGAATTGAATTCTCCTCCATTGTGACTTGTTCATTGCGGGTAAAGGGGCCACAGTGGAGGAGTCCTGGAGGCTTCCAGGCAGTGGGTCCCACATACAGGAGAAAAGTCTGGGGTTCCAAAGGCTGGAAGCTTTGGCTACGGCAGGCCCCAATGATACGAGGAAGTCCTTGGTTCCAAAAGGGTTTATTTTCATGGCAGGTGGTGGATGCATCTGGATGTACCCCCCTAACCCTGAAACTCAGAGCAGACCAGAGTTAAGTAGGTAGGGAGAAGTGGGAAGGGTCTGGGGATGAATGCTTAATTGGTTCCGCCCTCTGACCTTCATTAGTATGTAAATCTCTAGGGCCTGAGGCCTGTAGTCACGCCCTCTACCTGTGTACTTTGGGAGGGGCTGTGATGGCCTACTTGACTGAATAATGTAGGTCCATGGAGATTAGACTGCTTGTCAGGACCCTGGGTTCTGGGGACTCCTGCCGAACTCCTGCCGTTTTTTTCCCTTGGAGTCTCAGAGTTTCAGGCCCATGCCCAGTCAAGAACCAAGAAACCCTTATGCATTTCCACAGTTCATGAACATACCAAAGAGGAAAAGTGAATGGCATGAGAGGTACATACCAATAACATGATAGGTGGCTGTCTCTATTCTGTATATAAAATCTCATTCTTATTTTCTAAATTTGTAAAAAAAAAAATTTTAACGATGAATGAATATCAAATAGCCATAGAACATTTGAAATACTAGATAAAAATGCATACAAAAACTATACAAGACACACTGGGTTATCAAATTATTGGTTTTTGCTCTTTTTGATGTGTACAAGAATAGGAATACATTTCAAACCAAAACACAGCTGACACATTATAGCAATTTATGATTTAGGTCATGCCTGCTGAGAAAACTAATTAAAATTATGTGGCTTAAGTATTTCCTTTACCCCCCTAGGAGTTTGAACTTTCTATAGACATCCTTTGTATATGACCAAAAAGACACATATATCACATTTGCAGAGTTCTAAGTACTTAAGTAGCCAGAACAGTTGAATATTATTAAAGTAGGTTGCTTGGCTTATTATAATTATAGATGTGTGGAGGAATATAAGCAGAATTCGGCTCAATGAAATGTTTAAGAGCATATGGAGAAGACACCAAGAATTACAATTTTTGTTTTAAATCTTTGTATGAAAATATGTTATCCTGCTGTGTTTTAGTAAGTTATATTTTTCTTGACCCTTCTACTTAGACATGCAAAATATGTGTGTGTTTAAAATAATGGTTAATTTAAACATAACTAATTGTATGCTGAAATTAAAACGTATACAATGAAAACAAAAACATATTTCAGTGTTCCTACATGACTTGTGTAGATTGGCATATTCAATCGTTGTGTCTTGAATTCCTCAAAATAATTTATCGTGCACTAAATGCAGCAGATACCTAGGATAACTTCAATGACGTTTAAGTGATATATCCATATATTCTTTAGTTATTTGTAATTTTTCATAATATACAATCACCATTTATTTTAAAATTATCTCTAAATGATTTTGTTTAGACTTTTGTGGTTTTCTTATAGTCATATACATTCATGAGAAATCCATTAAACATCATTAAGTGATAATCTCTCCATATGGAAAGAGTTCCCATTAACACTTACTGGAGAACCTTGTCTGAAAGTTACTATTTGAAAGAGTCCGTGATCCCTCCCTCAGTGTGTCCAGATGCTGTTGTACACTGGGCTGGAAGGAGGAAGCAGAGTCCTGAATGAGTGATGTCTCCAGGATCTCTGTCTAACTGGGAATGAGTGTCCAGGGTGCAGGGAGGAGGCCTTTTCCAAGGGTTTTAATGAAGCCACTTTCTTATGTTATCTTAGCTTCTATGCATACCTTTATTTGGTTGGGCTTGTACACATACACTTTATATGAACCTTGGAAAGTGGGAAGAAGTTTTGAGGGTGAATGAAATCACTGGTTAGAGTTTAAAATACTGTGAATGCTTCATTTTTGTGAAGAGGCATTCCAGGACTCCCAGGTACTTGCTGAGCAGGTTCTTAGGGAGTGGGAGTGGGGCAAGATGCTGAACTTGTAAGTTTGCCAAGGGCTACAATGCCTTCCTCTGGTAGAAGATTGAGGATCAGGCTTCCCAGATCAGATAGAGAAGAGGAAGTCCTGCTAAGAAAAGGGAGTCCTCCAGTTTGTGCGGAACTCAGAGGAGCTGTCCAGACATGATAGACTGAGACCTTAGGGCACAACATACAACACACATTCATCTGTGATTGTTCATCACTGTGTTACATCAAGATTAAGAAATTGTCTTGACTAAGAAATAACTTTTCAATTTAGAATATACATCTATGTTTGCAACACTCAATTTTATTTTATTTTTTTCTTGAATATTTTATTTATTTACATTTCAAATGTTACCCCCTTTTCCAGTTTACCCACTGCAACCCCCCTATCCCATCCTCCTTAACCTGCTTCTATGAGGGTGTCCTCCCCCCTCATAACTATCCACTCCCACCACACTGCCCTAGCATTTCTTTACACTGGTGCATCAAGCCTTCACAGGACCAAGGGCCTCCCCTCCCATTGATGCCAGATAAGGCCCCTTCAGCTCCTTCAGTCCTTCCCTTAACTCCCCCATTTAAAAAAAAAAGTTTTTCTTATTTTTGATAATATAATTACATTTTGGCATATTCTTTCCTCCCTCCAAACCTTGTCATATATTCTGTCTTACCACCCTAAAGTTCATGGCTTCTTTCCTTCTAGATTGTGATTGCATGTTTATGTTATTGCATGCAGCATATACTATTGGTTCCACTATCAGGATGTATGTTTTCAGGGTTGACTTGTTGCTATAGGACAACAGGTGTGGCACTGAGAAAGGCCATATCCACCAGATCCAGTTTTCTTAGTTGCATATAGCTCTTTGTGTAGTGTTTTCTTAAATCATAGTAACCTTGTAAATCTCTTGGGAAATACATTACATGGACTACCTTAATACCGTATGTGTTGCTTGCCAACAATGAGTTAACAGATCCTGATCACACAGCCTAGCTTGTGCTCACTGATGGAATTAGAACAAGGTGCCTTCTGTAGGTTTTCTTCCTATCAAATATGCCCCCATATAGCCATGTTAACTCTTCATATTTATTAGGTAAATTCTTGTTCTATGCTTCATATTCATTCTGCAATTGTTCTTATAAGCTTATCTCCATATTGAGTCAGAGAAGTTTTGACTTCATATACAATACCACTCCTCTCACTTCTATATACTACTGTAACCACTATATATGATAATTTGAAAATTTTATCATTATCATTACCCATATGAAAATGTCACAAGCTCTCTTGAAGTTTAATTATATCTTCTCATCTTTATAAGTAAGAATTTAGTTGCAATTGATTTTCAAAACACCCTATAAAAATTGGTTAAATAATTATACTGTGAATCCATTTGTGCCTGGTCTTTTCAATAGATAAAAGGCTTTTTATTAATGTTTCAATCTCCCTATTTGTTATGGTTTAATGTAGAGTGTTGATTTCTTCTTTGGTGAGTTTTGGTGGTTTGGATGAATCTAGAAATTCATCCATTTATTATAGATAAACCTACCCAGCTCTGATGCCAAAGACCACAACAATGAAAAACACAGTAGGATATCCTCAAAAGTTTTCTAATTGAACTTGAAGTTTGCTTGATTGGAGGAAACTTACTCCAAAATTTTTAAACCTAGCCAGGCACACATGTATTTCTGCAATATTACATTGGCATCAGCTCACAATAAATACTCCATTCAGTGATCTCACCAAATATATTTAGAGATAATTGACACTGAGAAGTCAGAATCTTTCATTAAATATTTTACTATATAAATATTTAAAGCATTTTTATTCCTGTCTAGTAGTTACAGCTTGATGTTCACTAGGAAAATGAATAAATTTATATTAATTTCACAATAAGTTCATTAATTTCTTCAGATCATTTCACATGGGATTCAAATGCCACTCACATATTTTAGTTCTGAGTTCTTACAAAGGTAATAAAAAAGAGAAAGAGCTCCTACTCACATTCTCTCCTAATTTATTTCACATGAGCTGAAAAAAATCACCCATCTTAAAAAATTTGATCAATGATTATGAAAGAAAACAGTATAATAAATTTTAGACTATCAAATAAACATAAGCATTGAAAAAATGAAACTACCTCTGTAACATAAAGACAAAATTTATCAGCCTTGGATAACTTGTAAAGGAAAGCAGAATATAGCATGATAATGTAATTAGGCATCACAAAAATATAGTGATCAAAGGTGTAATATATTAAGAGTATACGGTATACGATTTTTGCAATTATCCTCACCAAAGTGGTGAAGAGTCATAGTATAAATGATGTCTTTTTCTTCTTGTGTCTTTGTTAAGATTTTATTGCTATGAACAGACATCATGACCAAGGCAACTCTTATAAGGACAACAATTAATTGGGGCTGATTTCAAGGTTCAGAGGATTAGTTCATTATCATCAAGGTGGGGGCATGGCAGCATCCAGGCAGGCAGGGTGCAGGCAAAGTTCTACATCTTCATCTGAAAACTGCTAGCAGAATACCGACTTCCAAGCAGCTAAAATGAGGGTCTTATAGCTCACACCCACAGTGACACACCTACTCCAACAAGGACACACCTTCTAATAGTGCCACTCCCTGGGCCGATCATATACAAACCATCACATTCCACTCCTTGCCCTTATAGTGTTGTCCAAACATGAGTCTAAGGAGGCCATTCCTGAACGTAGCATAATACAAAATACATTTCGTTCAACTTCACAAATCTTGATAGTCTCTAGCAGTCTCAACAAGGTTAAAAGTCCAAAGTTCAGTGTCTCGTCTGAGAGTCATCTAATCACTTAACTGTAATCCCCAAAGCAAGACAGGAAAGCAGCTAGGCAAACTCAAAACTCTACATTTCCATGTTTGATGTCAATGCAGTGTTCCAAGCTCCAACTCCTTTTTCATCTTTGTTGACAACAACAAACTTCTTTCTCCTGAGCTAGTTCCACTCCTTGTTAGCAGTTTTCTCAGCAGATAGCCCACAGCTCTGGAATCTCAAATGTCTTTTGGTCTCCAAGGCAATTTCAATGTCATAGCTTCTTGTTTCACTGTGTGGGATCTACTCATGATCTTCTAGGCTCCTCCAAAGGGCTGGCATCACTTCTACAGCTCTGCCTTCTGTAGCACTCAAGCTCAGATTGATCCACTCCACTGTGGCTGATGTTCTTGGTGATCAATACATGGTACTAGTATCTCCAAATTTGGATCTTCTGCTGCAACCAGGCTTCACCAATAGCCTCTCATAGGCTCTCTTCATGGTGCCAAGTCTCAACTCTTTTGCATGACCCCTTCAATCTTGGGCCATCAACTGCAACTAAGGTTGCACTTTCACCAGTGGCCTTCACAGCCTCTCACAGTGTCAAGCTTCAGATGTTCTTCATGATGCCTTTATCATTTCAAAACCAGTACCACCTGGGTAACTCTTACACATTACTAAGTACAGCTGCTGCAGGAAGTACAAGTTTGGCTATCTCTGTAATACAGCTGCTTTATGCTCTCAGAAAACACTTCCCAGAAGATTTCATCTCAGTAATGCTGGTCTCTTCTAATCATCACTAATTTCTCAGCTCCAGCTAACGAGCATCAATTATCCCAGTAATCTCTTACACTCTGGACTCTAAAGCCAGAGCCATGTGGCCAAAGCTACCAAGTTCTGTTGCTTGTTGGGGATGAAACATGGCCCCCTTGTTCTAATACATTATCACATGCTTTCTGTTTTCTAGCTCTTCACTACCTAAGCTTGGCTGTCCTGGACCTTGCTCTGTAGACCGACTTTGAACTCAGAGATCTGCATGCCAGTCTCCTAAGCACTGGGATTAAAGGTGTGTTCTGCCAAGCATGGATTTAAGTTTTTCTTCACCTAGAACATCTCAGGCTGGCTTTGAACTCAGAGATCTGTTTGGCTTCATCTCCTGGGATTAAAGGCTTGCACTTCCATGCCTGGACTTAAATTTCGCTGTGTAAGATCTTGCCCCAAGGTCACTATTCCTTTAATTCAATTTAATATCCTTGAACATAAGATCTAGCTTCATTTCACTTCCTGGAGCCCCATTAATATTGAACCATATATTCTATATTTTTCCTTTCTTAGCTTGCTATGTTTGTTTAAAATTTTCTTCATGAGATTTATTCAGAGAACAAAGTCTATGATGGGCATTTTTGAGACTTCCTTTGTCAATGAAATTAATCTGAATCTCTTCACCTTAGCCTCAAGCAGACTCTTCAGATAAGGGCAAAAATTAGCCACATTCTTCACCAAAATACTACAAAACAGTCTCTAGGACACACATTGAAATTCTCCACTGAAACCTCTTGGGCCAGATCTGCACAATTCAAATCACTTTCAGTAACAAAGTCTTTCATGTTCCTATGAGAATAGCCCATTAAGTTCCATTTAAAGCATTTCACTGCTTTCCAAATTCAAAGTCCTCAAATCCACATTCTTTCAAGCAAAAGCATGATAAGGCCTATCGAATCAATACACTAGTGCCTAATATAAACTTCAGTCATTGTTAAGGTTTTACTGCTGTGAACAGACATTATGGCCAAGGAAACTCTTATAAAAAGAGCATTTAATTAGGACTGGTTTACACGTTCAGAGGTTCTGTCCATTATCATCTAAGTGGGATCATGGCAGCATATAGCCAGGCATAATGCAGAAGGAGCTGAGAGGTCTACACCATCATCCGAAGGCTGCTATCAGAATAATGGCTTCCAGGCAGCTAGGATAAGAGTCTTATAACCCAAACCCACAGTGACACACCCACAATAACAGGATCACACCTTCAAATAGTGATACTTCCTGGGTCTAGCATATATAAACCATCACATCCTATTTATAATATTCTATTTTAGAAACTAGAAAAATGTTCCAATTATATTTTCAAACCAATGATATTTTTCCTTTTGTGTTGCATAAGAAAAATTGGAACTCCATTAGTTTCTTTTGTTGTTCAAAATATTTTGAAAAGAAATGAGACTCATGAGCATAATTTACTTTCACATTATTTTTGTCTGTTTTATGTGTAAGTTACATGATAATGCTCAATGTTTTAGATTTTTGTGTACAACTGGCCCAAAAACATAAACCACCATGTTTTAATTAGAAACATCTAGCATAACACTACAAGAAATGATCATATTTTAAAAAATAAATGATGTATCATCATTTTACATAGAAATCTTGTTACCTCAAATATGTCCAAAATAAGATTTCATTTATTGTCATAAATATACATTTAAATGAAACTGAAATTAAAACATGTGATAGTAATAATTTGTGTCTATGTCATCATGTGACTACATAGAAAATATTGCTGCAAAGTATGCATATGTGAATATAGAGTGTATTGACACACAGAGATTATGTAGCTTCTCTTCCTCTGTTACTTTTGTGTGAATTGGGCATATCCTATTTTTGACTCATTCTGTCAGATCTTTTTCTGATTTGTCTCTTTGTCTGCTTCTCAACTAGACAGTCCATATTTTGTCATTTATTTATTTATTTATTTATTTATTTTTACACTCTAGATTTTATTCCTTCCCCACCCCTTCTACCCTCCCACTGTGCCACATCCCATCCATCCTCCCCACACCGCTGTCTCCACAGGATGTCCCGGCCATCTACCACCCACCTAACCAGACCTCTAAATTCCCTGGAGCCTCCAGTCTCTTGAGGGTTAGGTGTATCTTCTCTGACTGCATCCACACCCAGTAGTCCTCTGCTCTGTATGTGCTGGGGGTCTCATATTCGCTGGTATATGCTGCCTGGTTGGTAGTTGAATGTTTGTGAGTTCTTGGGGATCCAGGTTAATTGAGACTGCTGGTCCTCCTATAGGGTTGCCTTCCTCCTCAGCTTCTTCTAGCTTTTCCCTAATTCAACCACAGGGGTCAGCAGCTTTTGTCCATTGGTTGAGTGCAAATATCTGCATCTGAATGTTTTCAGTGTATTCATGATAGGTCCCTTTTTGTCAGCCCTCCATAGCCTCAGTAAAAGTGTCAGGCCTTGGGACCTCCCTTTGAGCTACATCCTACTTTGGGCCTGGCGTTGAACCTGTTTTTTCTCAGGCTCCTTTCCATTTTCATTCCTGCAGCTTTCAGACAGGAACAATTATGGGTTAAAGTTTTGACATCACTTTTAAGCATGGCTACTTCCTTCTACAAACTAAACCTACCTTCATCGTTAGGGATTAAAGGTGTATACTAAGGGTATGTCTGTTTTACAGCCTGATTTTATTGTAATTTACGGAATGTGTGCATTCCTGCTAAAGCATATAGACCTATAAGGTCTTTGGATGTGATCCCTTGTAATAGTAGCCATGTTACTAGATTGAAATTTCTCTACACAATACTAAATATATAAACAATTTAATGAATTACACATATAATAATATAAAATATATAAGTAGGATAAACTATTAAGATTTTTTAAAATATCCAATAGACATAATTAGTGACACTAGTATCCAACCAAAGCATAAATGTAATCTCCAATAGAACAAATTTCTTCATGAAAGTCACTACCAGGCAACATAGTAGAAAAATCACTTTCAGTCACATTAAAGGACATAGTTTAAAATATTGTTTAATACTTTACAAAATAGATTGAACTATACTTTAAGTATTTGAAGACAAAGTGAGCAATCACAGCAGTTTTCTCTACATAACATAATGGTGATTTTCTGTTTCCTTATGTTTCTCTAAGTAATGTAAAAGGACTAGCAAAGCTAACAGCATGTATGTAGCAATTGTAAAATCAACATAGATTCATATTTAAAATCCATAAACATCCTTTAGAAATCATCTTTCAAACATGAACAAAAGGAAGTGGTGAAAATTGTGCAATGTTTCACTGAGATTTAAGACAGATCTGTGGAAGACTTTAAATAAAATATTCTTGGCATTACTTGTAATCAGCAAAATCCAAATTCATTCCTAAAGTTTGACCCATAATTAGCCTAGAAACAGAGGACATCCAAAATGATTTTAACAGTTGGTGCAGGTGGTAATCAGCAGACATCATTTTACAGACTGGGATATTTTACAACCTCATTAGAAAGATACTAACATATATTGCAACAATTCAATGCCTGGGATAAAACTTAAGCAATATTTGGATCTGATTTCAGAAAATTATTCTAGTAGAAAGCTTTGCAAGCAATTCAAAATATGGCAAATTGTCATTGACATAATACTCAAAGATATCTAAGCAAACATGCAAAATAACATAACATTTGTCACAAACAATACATGCATTGTAAAACAGAGATGAGTGATAGGTGAATAGTGGAAGAATATGGCTGTGAGTTTTCCTTTTCAGTAAGTGAGAAGAAATTTAGAAAAATCCACACTTTTTGGCTTAATACTTTTAAAGATTTCTAAATATTACTCTTAAAAGTACTGTTTTAGGGAAAATTATGGTTCTACTTGTTGTGGATAGCCTCAGCCTTGTATTTTGATCCTAGTTGATAGCCTAAGCCTTGTATTTTGATCCTAGTTTTACTTTCCTGGGAGGGGCTACAGAGGATGATTGAATCTGTACACCAGTGACGTCTTGTGAACCTTTTGTCCAATTAAAACTTGTAAAATAAAGGCTAGAGCCAGTGATTGGGCAGTAGAAGGGGAGGTGGAGAAAAAGGCTTAGGGGAGGAGAGAGGGAGAGGAATTGGATATAAAAGGTAGAGCAGAAGCAGAGGCAGAGGTAGAAGCAGAAGGAAGCTGGCTATAGAAGGAAGCAGACTCGGCCTGGTTAAAGCACAAGTTATAAAGGATCTCATAGCCAGGGATTACAGTAGTGTAGTGGTAAATCTGCCCAATCTAGGCATGCAATTTATACCATAATTATTGAGTTGTATTTTCCTTTACTGGTCTCCTTTGGGTAGGAGATCTTACAGTGACGAATTTGGGGTTTAAATAATTTCTTCTACTACATCTACTCAAAGCAGAATTATCTCAAGGTAATTGTGTGTGTGTGCATAATATTGAATTATCCACATATAAACATTGATATATTCAGTATAAATGATTATATCCATTATAATTATTGATATGTTTAAGATGTGCTACTATCTGTTTAATCAGTGGTCTTTTCCTTGAAGAAACACCATAACCCTGGCAACTCTTACAAAGGAAATCAAGTAATGGGAGCTTGTATATGGTTTCAGAGGTTTGTTTGATTACTCTCTTGTGTGGGATCATGGGTGGCATGTAAGCACACATGGTAGGTGAATATTCTACAACCATCTCTGAGACATCAGGGAAAGAGAGCTACTTGGCTTGGTTTGACCTTTGGAGACATCAAAGCCCACCACAACAGACACAATTTCTCCAATAAGGCCACACCTACTTCAATAATGCCATACCTCCTAATCCTTCTCAAGTAGCACTACTCTCTAATGCCCATGCCTTTAAATACATACCACTTCAAACCGCCATACTTATTTAGGTTTGTTCCTCTTTGTTCATGAAACTATAAAAATACGCAAATCTACCTATAAACCGACATATTCCCAATACCCAAGAGGAATGATTTAAGATCAATTTTGTAAATATAAAAAGATTATTCAAAAAATAAAACTATCAAGTATTTAAATTTCTCTGGATTTTGACTAGTTTCATGTGAACATGACACGAACAAGAGTCATTTTGGAAGAGAGAACCTCAACTGAGAAAATGCACCTACCAGATCGGTCTGTAGACAAATCTGTTGTGTATTGTTATAATTTATAATTGATCACTAGCATCTCAAAGCCTTGTGGTCCTGGGTACTCTAATAAAGCAGGCTGAGCAAGCCATGGGGAATAATCTAGTAAGCAACACTCCTTTCTGGCTTTTGCTTCACTTCCTACCTCCAGGTTCCTGTCTGGCCTGAGTTCCTACTCTCATTCTTCAAAGATAGATTGTGATGTAGTTGTTTAAACAAATTAAATCCTTTCTCTCTTTTTTTTTTACTCATATAGAAATACATTTTATTATGTTTTAGCATACAAAGTAATAGGTTTCTTTATAGAATGTTTATAAATACTTTGTTCTTATTAATCTTCTTCCCACTGCCCTCCCTTGTCTCCCTGAACCCCTCTTGTGGTCCTTTTGTCCCTTCTAGTAGTCCCCATTTTTTTTTTTAAACAGGAGAATGAAATTTTTTTTTCCTTTTTTTAATTTTATTTTTTTGCTTATTCACTTTATAACCCGTCCCAGTCACCCCCTCCCACAATCCTTCCCATCTCTTGTTTTCTGAGTACCCTCTCCTCCTGTATCCCCCACCCTGCCACTTTAAGTCTCTGAGAGGCTAGGTGCTTCCTCTCCCATTGAGGCCAGATGAGGCACCCAGCTAGAAGACCATACTCCATATACAGGCTGCATGTTTTGGGATAGCCCCCACTCCAGATGTTTGAGACCTACATGAAAACCAAGCTGCACATTTACAACATATGTGCAGGGAGGCCTAGGTCCAGCCCATGGAGGTAGATCTGTGTAGACTAGGTATGCTCCACGGTTGGTGATTCAGTCTCTGAGAGCTCCAAGGGTTCAGGTTGGTTTACTCTGTTGATCTTCCTGTGCAGTTCCTATCTCCTTAGGGTCCACAATCCTTCCGCCTATTCTTCTATAAGAGTCCTCAAGCTCCATCCACTGTTTGGCTCTGGATGTCTGTATCTGTCTGAGTCAGCTGCTGGTTAGGGCCTCTCAGAGGACAGCTTGCCCCTGGACTAAAAACTGGTTTGAATAGGCACTGAAAATCCACTGAAGAGCACTTATTTTTCATGGGTGAGCAGTTATTAATTGGAGACAGTTTCTGAGTTAGGGATGTGGGCTTGTTTCCACTTCCAATCTCAGCCCTGAAACCCCATCAGGCTCAGACCTGCGCAGGTTCTGTGCATACTGCCAGTCTCTCTGAGTTCATGTAGGCATTAGTTTTGGTGTGCTGTGAAGGCCTTGTTGCCTTGGTCTTTTCATTCCATCCAGCTCTTACATATTTTTCCACCTCTTCTTCTGTAGGGTTTCTTGAGTCATAGTGGGAGGTAATCGATGGAGACATCCCATTTAGGACCCAGAGTTTAAAGATGTCTCAAGCCCTTGTCTTATTCTTTAGCTATATTGCATTTCTCAAGGCGTACACTAGTAGGATTGCTGGGCTCTAATGGAGACATACTGTGCTTACCATTACTGATTGTGCTTTATACTGGCTTCTAGGCATCTGGGTTGGAGATTAATATAATTCTCACTGTTGTTATTTGATCTTGTCTTTGTTTAGTAGGTTTTCTTTTTCTTGGTTTCTACTGCTTCTCTGGATCTTGAGAATATATGCAGACTATGAGTTACCGGGTGGGGAATGCTTCTGAGTTCTTTCCAGGTGTGACCACTGGGAATTTCCCAGGTACAATTTGTTTGTATATATTTGTAGCTGATACAAAAGAATCAGTAGACTGAGAAGTGACCAAAGGTGGGCTCAGTGACTCCAGCGAAGAGAGGAAAACTGGGTCTGCCACATGTGTAATAGCCAGCTTGAATGGCCAGCAAGTTTCCTGGGAGAGAGTGTCTTGGGTGGTTTGGGGTGAATCAAAGGGTTGGGGTGAGGAAGAAAGACTGTAGAAGAGCTCTAATTAACTTCCTCAGCTGTTGGAGAAGAAAGGAATGCAGCAGGTGGCCTCCTATATAGCAATGTGTAAGAGTGAGAAATTGGAATTGACGGATGGGAGGGAGAGTAAAAATCAAATACCTGATTCCTTGTTCATATTGGTCAGTGTGTTCTAGGGTAATCTAAAAACTTATTTCAGAAAAGAGAGAGGGGGAGTGAGGGATAAAGGAGAGAGAGAGAGAGAGAGAGAGAGAGAGAGAGAGAGAGAGAGATACAGAATCCAGTTACTGGATTCTGTCGTTTAGAGTTTTCAGCATGAGAGATGAGAAAAATAATAAGTAAATTTATTTGCTTTATATATAAATTTATAATTTCTCAAATGACTAGTATTTTAAAAGTTCAATCTTTACCTTATTTTTCCTCTTTTCCTGGAGACTTCTTGGTTAAATTTTTTTCACTTTTTTTTTTTTTTTTTTTGCTGTCAATGTATGCAGAACATGTTGAAAATTAACAGCATGTCTTCCTTGTCAGGGCATGGTTTGTGATAATTGGAAAAAAACAGTGTCAAAAATACCTTAATCACTTATATAATTTTTTCATTTATATGGAATTGCAGAAAATGTTCAAAAGTTTACTAATAATCCTTTCATGTACTTTCTATTAAAAACATTCCACAGGGAACTTTTAAAGCTCCAGTTACAAATTTAATTATGCTTAAAACTATATTTAAAATATATACAACAAAATAAAATCAGTATCATTGTGGCCAACTAGAACTAAATGCATAATTAATCCTAATTTACCTGTTATATAAAAATAGTATCACTTAAATGGAAGTTGGGTTTTTTTTTTCACTAAAAAGGTATTAACGTTACCACTTATGCATCTTATGAACTAGTTATTGGAAAAAGTTTATGTAGTATTTAGAGCAAAACCATGCCAAAAGAAATTCTGCATAAATGTTGATAAAATGGCCTTTTTTAACATACAAAGTAATTTTTAAAAAAAGACAGTTATGAAATTGGCTCATTTGCTGTCTGATATTGCTACCATAATTTTACATAACATTCCTGTTAAGCAGACTAGAACATGTGACCATTTCTTTTGGTCACAATTGGGTAGTATAATTTGCCCCATACCAGGGCAGCTTAATCATGTAAACAAATTAATTGCTGTTTCCTGGAAATATTCTTGTGCTAATTCTCAAGTGCCTTTTCTTTGCCTCTACAATTCCTTGGATGACTATTATTCTCAACTTACTGCTTTGTATTTACTATCTCTATTGCTAGAAATTCTGTCTCTTTGGAGATTTAGTTGTAAAATGCCTCTTCTAGTCTCCCAGTTTGATACTTAGCTGCTTATGGTGTTGGTTTGGAAAACATCTGGACTTTTGTGAAATGGAGTATTACTGGAGGAATACTCCCGTAATTCAGCCATATGAGGACTTGCTTATTTCAGCATTACCAACTCACAGGCAAAAATAGAGATTCTGGCAACTCTACCTTCACAGTCCTATGACTGAATGATTTATGAAACATTTTGTGACTTGTTTTCTATGGGTTTCTACTGCTTTAATAAAACAGCTTGACCAAAAGCAACTTAAAGAGAAAGGATTTACCCAGAATTTCTTTTATTTTTGAGTGTAGTTTTCGCTATCCTGGGTTTTTTGTTATTCCAAATAAATTTTAAGATTGCTCTTTCTATCTCTGTAAAGAATTGAGTGGGAATTTTGATAGGGATTGCATTAAATCTGTAGATTGCTTTCGGCAAGATAGCCATTTTTACTATATTAATCCTTCCAATCCATGAGCATGGGAGATCTTTCCATCTTCTGAGATCTCCTGCGATTTCTTTCTTCAGGGGGTTGAAGTTCTTGTCATACAGGTCTTTTACTTGCTTGGTTAGATTCACACCAAGATATTTTATACTATTTGTGACTATTGTGAATGGTGTCGTTTCCATAATTTCTTTCTCAGCCAGTTTATCCTTTGTGTAGAGGAATGCTACTGATTTGTTTGAGTTAATTTTATACCCAGCCACTTTGCTAAAGTTGTTTATCAGGTTTAGGAGTTCTCTGGTGGAAGTTTTGGGGTCACTTAAGTATACTATCATATCATCTGCAAATAGTGAAACTTTGAATTCTTCCTTTCCAATTTGTATCCCTTTGATCTCCTTTTGTTGCCTAATTGCTCTGGCTAGGGCTTCCAGTACTATATTAAATAGGTAGGGGGAGAGTGGGCAGCCTTGTCTAGTACCTGATTTTAATGGGATTGCTTCAGTTTCTCTCCATTTAGTTTAATGTTGGCTACTGGCTTGCTGTATATTGCT
Organism: Mastomys natalensis; assembly: GCA_021653895.1. Taxonomy (NCBI): domain Eukaryota; kingdom Metazoa; phylum Chordata; class Mammalia; order Rodentia; family Muridae; genus Mastomys; species Mastomys natalensis. The sequence continues at coordinate 35,722 of JAJTUV010002677.1, read as the reverse complement.
TTTACTATGTTTAGGTATGAACCTTGAATTCCTGATTTTTCCAAGACTTTTATCATGAAGGGGTGTTGAATTTTGTCAAATGCTTTCTCAGCATCTAGAGATATGATCATGTGGTTTTTTTCTTTGAGTTTATTTATGTAGTGGATTACGTTGATGGATTTCCGTATATTGAACCAACCCTGAATTCCTGGGATAAAGCCTACTTGATCATGGTGGATAAGCCAGTATAAAGCACAATCAGTAATGGTAAGCACAGTATGTCTCCATTAGAGCCCAGCAATCCTACTAGTGTACGCCTTGAGAAATGCAATATAGCTAAAGAATAAGACAAGGGCTTGAGACATCTTTAAACTCTGGGTCCTAAATGGGATGTCTCCATCGATTACCTCCCACTATGACTCAAGAAACCCTACAGAAGAAGAGGTGGAAAAATATGTAAGAGCTGGAGGGAATGAAAAGACCAAGGCAACAAGGCCTTCACAGCACACCAAAACTAATGCCTACATGAACTCAGAGAGACTGGCAGTATGCATAGAACCTGCGCAGGTCTGAGCCTGATGGGGTTTCAGGGCTGAGAGTGGAAGTGGAAACAAGCCCACATCCCTAACTCAGAAACTGTCTCCAATTAATAACTGCTCACCCATGAAAAATAAGTGTTCTTCAGTGGATTTTCAGTGGCTATTCAAACCAGTTTTTAGTCCAGGATACATGTCAAGCAGTAGATGGCTAATACAAAAGGCACTCAATGATAATATTAGAGGTTTGGTTTGGATTGGTTTGTCTAATAATGTTTTGTCTTCAAATTTTATTTGTTTTTCTCTTATTTTACATGTTTTTTGCTTATATATTATGATTTCTGATTTTGTGTTTTTACAAGATTTCTGTGTTTGCCTGTGTCTCTGCATCTATGTGTGTTTCTCATGTTTTTTTCCTTTGACATTTTATTTTTCTGTTAATTGTTTTGTTCTTTTCAGATTTGTTTGTTTTTATTTTATTTTATTATTTTTTATTATCCTCCTTTTTTTTTTTTTTTTTAGAAGCCTGTTTGTTTTCTAATGAGAGAGCAGAAGAGCATATGAAGATGGGTGAATGGGGAACTGTGGAGGATCTGAGAGGAGTTTAGGGTATGGGAACCATAATCAGAATATATTTTATGAAGAAAAATCTACATTCAATAATTTTTAAATGAAAAGACTTAAACAAGTTTGATTTTGCTTCCAGTATATGTGTCATTTTAACATAGAACAGAAAAGGCACTTTTTTAAATCTTAAATATTATGAAGAAGAGAATCTCTCAGAAAAACTTAAACTATTTTATTTTTAACTTTTATTGGTTATTTTGTTTATTCACACTTCAAATGTTATCTTACTTCTTAGTTTCCCCTCCGTAAACCCCTTATCTCAGCTCTCTGCTTCTATGAGGGAGCTCCCCTCTACTCCTGCCTCATTGCCCGAGCAGTCCCCTATACTGGGACATAGAGCCTTCCCAGGACCAAGGTTCATCCCTTCCCATTGATGTCAAATAAAGGTATCCTCAGCTACAAGTGCATCTGGAGCCATGGGTCCCTCCATATGTACTCTTTGCTTGGTGGTTTAGACCTTGGGAGCTCTGGGGTGTCTGGTTGGTTGATATTATTGTTCTTCCTATGGAGTTGCAAACTCCTTCAGCTCATTCAGTCCTTTCCCTTACTCCTTCATTGGGATCCCTATGCCCAGTTTTATGGTTGGCTGCAAACTTCTGTGTCTATATTTGTCAGGCTCTGGCAGAGCCTCCCAAGAGACATCTATATCAGGCTCCTGTTAGCAAGCACTTCTTGGCATCAGCAGTAGTGTCTGGATTTGGTGTCTGCATATGGGATGGTTCTCTAGGTGAGGCAGTCTTTGGATGGCCTGTTCTTCAGTCTCTGCTCTACTCTTTGTACCTGTATTCCTTTAGACAGGAGCAATTCTTGGTTAAAATTTTTGAGTTGGGTGGTTGGTCCCATACTTCAACCAGGGGACATGTTTAACCTCTGGATATAGTCTCTACAGGTTCTCCCTTGGCTTTGTTGAGTATTTCAGCTAATGTCATCTTCACTGATTCCTGGAAGCCTCTTGCTTTCCTGGTATCTGGGACATTCTGCTTGATACCCCTAGTTCCCATCTTCCATTGCTAAACATCTCTGTTCAATTTCCTGACCCTCTGTACATCTCTCCTCTCTCCTCCCATACCTGATCCTGCCCCCATTTTCTCCCTCCCTCTCCTCTCTCTCACAAGTCCCTCTCACCCTCTATCTCATGATATTATTCCCCCCCCTTGTAAGTAAGAATAAACCATCCTCACTTTGGTCTTCCTTCTTCTTAAACTTAATATGATCTGTGAGTTGTCTTGTGGGTATTCCAAGCTTTTTGCCTAGTAACCACTTATCAGTGAATATATACCATGTGTATTCTTTTGTGACTGGTTACCTCACTCAGGATGATATTTTCTAATTCCATCCATTTGCCTGTGAATTTCATGAAGTCATTTTTTTAAGAGCTGAATAGTACTCCATTGTGTAAATGTACCACATTTTCTGTATCCATTTCTCATATGAGAGACACTTGGGTTGTTTCCAGCTTATGGCTATTTTAAAGAAGGCTGCTATGAACATAGTGGAGCATGTGTCCTTGTTATGTGTTGGAGCATATTTTGGGTATATGCCCAGGAGTGGTATAGTTGAGTTCTCAGGTAGTACTATGTCCAATTTTCTGAGAAACCGCCAGACTGATTTCCAGAATGGTTATTCCAGCTTGCAATTCCACCAAAAATGGTAGAGTGTCCTTCTTTCTCCACATCCTCACCAGCATCTGCTGTAACCTGAGTTTTTGATGTTAGCTGTTCTGACTGGTTTGAGGTAGAATCTCAGGGTTATTTTGATTTCTATTTCCCTGATCAATAAAGATGTTCAACATCAGCCGGGTGGTGGTGGCTCACACCTTTAGTCCCAGCACTAGGGAGGCAGAGGCAGGCGGATTTCTGAGTTCAAGGCCAGCCTGGTCTACAGAGTGAGTTCCAGGACAGCCCAGGCTACACAGAGAAACCCTGTCTCCCAAAACCAAAAAAAAAAAAAAGGATGTTCAACATTTCTTTAGATGCTTCTTGGCCATTTGTGATTTCTCAGTTGACACTTCTTTCTTTAGCTATGTACCCCATTGTATTTGAAATTTAAAACTCATTTATTATGCATTTCATGTTGTAAGAATGTAGATTTAGCCATGGTTCCTTCTCTAAGAAATCATTTTTATTTTTATTTTTATTTTTATTTTTTATTCTTACAATTTTTATTGGCTATTTTATTTACTTACAATACAGATGTTATCCACTTTCCCCATTTCCCTTCCCTAGAACCCTCATCCTGTCCCTTCTCCTATTTGCTTTTTACCATTTTAATTACATGCATGTATTAAGGTCAGTTCTAGGTTGAGGTTCTAGCAATACAATAGATGCAAATAGTAAAGGAACAAGCAATACAATAAACACAAATAGTCAAAGAAAAAGCAAGGCATTAAACTCAATTACATGAACAGTAACATGATCACTATTTCTAAGGGCTTATCAGTATGACCAAAGTATCTGAGCCTACTTCCCTGTACTAGCCCAAATTCATTTTAGAGCGTACTTCCTTGTTCTAGCCTAAAATTTAGATTTCCGTCTGAAATTATTTCTTTGTTCTAGCCTAATACTTAGATTCTTGCCTAAAATTAGTTCTTCGTTCTAGCCTAATGTCAGATTCCTGCCTGAAGTCTACTTTCTTGTTCTTGGCCAATGTCATATTCCTGCCAAGCAGCCTCAAAGGCTCTCTGCCTCTCACCCCTTTTTATTTCATTAACAAGACTCAGTTTGTTTTAGGTCATTCTGACAAGAATGCCTTCCTTACCCATCATAGAATATGCATTAACCAAAGCAATGCATTTCTGTTTTAGGTTGGTAAGCCTTTGTGCAGAATCTTACCCGTCCTTGGCTTGCCATCCTGTTAATTTGATAACTCTGTCTGGGGGTCCATTTTCAGGTCCAAGCCATGTACTTTTGCTGCCAACATGTTAATGTTGTTAAAGAAAAGCTTTAACACAATGGGCAGGAATAAAAATATTCCCAGGACAAAAAGGGCTAGCATGATCAAGCTATATATGCCATTGTTGAAGGTTGACCAAAATAGAAATAATGACCTCAGGCCATGAGTAATTTTATCTGCAGTATCTACTGCATCAACACTTAGCAGAGCAGCATTCTTGAAATTTATAAGCTCACTTGTATCATTAAAACATCCTGAGAGGTGTTAGAATTATGTCAAATACACTGCAAGTGTCTTTAAACTTCTTCCTAATTATAATGACTACCACTGCAAATTTTAGAACTAACATGAATCCAATGGTATTTGGCATGACACTTAAGATGTCTCCTTACCCTTAAATTCTGAACCTCCTTCCAATAATTTGAAGAGAATAAAAAGCATCAGTCCATTCTTCCAAATGCCTATCTAAATCTTCTTGTATATTCAACACATTAGTAATGGTTTTTTGCTAAATGATTAACAAAAGTAGCTGTCAACTTCTTCTGTCACAGCAATTGCAGAAGCACTGATACTAGCAATTAATGTAATTAAAGCTGTTATACCAGCAATAATCAAGCCCACTACCCTCTTGCTTCTGTTTGAAGCCTGACTCATTTCTTCCAGCTGTACTCCATTTTTAAATAGGGTGATTTGGTTCTCTAGAGACTAATGTCTTGAATTCTTTGGATATTGGATTTTAGCCCTCTACTCAAAGAATAAATGGGCTGAGAAAGAAATTGGGAAAATTACACCCTTCACAGTAGTCACAGATAATATAACTCTAGTCAAGCAAATGAAAGATCTGTATCACAAGAACTTCAAGTCTCTAAAGAAAGAAATTGAAGAAGACTTTAGAGGATGGAAAGACCTCTCTTGCTCAAGGAATGGCAGGGTTAACATAGTAAAAATGGCCATCTTACCAAAAGCAATCTATAGATTCAATGCAATCCTTATCAAAATTCCAACTCTATTCTTCAGAGAGTTAGAAAGACCAATTCTCAAATTCTTTTGGAACAATGACAACAACAACAACAATAAAACACAGGATAGCGAAAACTATTCTCAACAATAAGAGAATTTCTGGGGAATCCCCATCCCATACCTCAAGGTGTTCTACAGAGCAATAGTGATAAAAAACCCCCTACATGATATTCATATAGAAACATTCAAGTAGATCAATAGAATAGAATTGAAGACCCAGAATTAAACTTCTGCAGACCTCTGGTCACCTGATCTTTGATAATGTTGCCAAAACCATCCAGTGGAAAGACAACATGTTCAACAAGTGGTGCTGGCTCAAGTGGTGGTCTGCATGTAGAAGAATGGAAATTGATCGATTTTTATCTCCTTATATATCTCCTTGGACTTGGCTCAAGTCCAAGTGGATCAAGAACATTCACATAAAACCAGATACACTGAATCCAATAAAACAATTGGGAAAGAGCCTCGAACACATCAGTCCAGGTATTTTCCTGAACAATAGGAACACTGCCTAGCTCTGAGATCAATTATAGACAAATAAGATCTCATTAAATTGAAAAGGTTATGTATGGCAAAGGACACTGTCATCAGGACAAAATGGCAACCTACAGAATGGGAAAAGATTTTTACAAAAATCTACATCTGAAAGACTTAAATTTTAACTTTCTGCTTTGAATTAATTTTCTAAGTTCATATGAAAGTCTCATTCAGACAAGTTTATTCTCATTGATTCTCTGTATGGCCTTAAATTCTCTAGGTTGATCCAGTCCTCCTCCCTCTGACATCTATGTATGTAGAGTCAGAAACCTACATTTGGTAAAGCATTTTTCATTGGTTTGTTTCTTTGCTTATTAAGTTAATTGCTTTTTTTCCTGCTTCTTTTAATTTAGAGTCTTGTTAGCCCAGGGTAACCTAGAAGTTTCCATGAAACCTGTAGTAGTCTTGATCTGATGATATTCCTCCTGCTTCAGTTTCCAGAGTGCTGCAATTGCACATTATGTTAAAACTCTGGGCATTTTTATTATTAAGTTGTTTTAGTCAGGGTTCTCTAGAGTAACAGAAATCATAGAATGCAACTTTTCCTCTTTCTCCTCTCTCTCTCTCTCTTCTCTCTCTCTCTCTCTCTCTCTCTGTATACATACATGCACATACACAAGATATACTGTGTATGTTTGTATATCTATATATGTATATATGGCTTGGGTATGTGTGTACATGTATGTTTATATGAATGCTTGTATGTATGTATATACATATGTATGTATGCATGTATGTATGTACCTAGAGTCATATGCACCTACCAAAGATACATATTAGATACTTTACATAGGAGGATTAAAAATGGATCCAGCAATTTGAAATTAAGCAAAAAATATTGCACATTTGTACCCTTCATTTCTAAATTTTAAATAATTCTAGATGTAGTCAAGTTGACAACCAAAACAGTCATTATACTTTTTAAATATTTGCTTTGTTACTCAGAAGTGCAGAATATCATTAATCATTTATATGAAATATGAATAAAAAAAACTGAGTATTGTAAGAACTACTTCATATATTAATGTATTCATTTTGTCTTTTTATGCTCTTATTCTCAAGATGAGAATGTATCAATCCTAATTATCAACAGATACATTTCATCCTAATTAATGCAACTTTTGCATTGTCTTGTCATTCATTTAAGTAAAGTGGTTGTTTCTGACAGGCAGCACATAACTGTATCTGTCAAAGAATCTCTATCATTCATTTTTGTTGTATATAAAATGTCAGTTATAATCATAAAAGCATAGTTTAGAAGAATGAAATAGCTTTCAACACTGAAAATTACATTTCAAATCATCTTTACTAAATATCAGAGGGCAAATACCTGTAGCAAAATGCTATTTGCAAAACACTGACAGCAAATTATGTTTTTAGACAACATATTATTTTTCTTGAATTATTTAATGTCCATAGCCAAAGCTCATTTTTCCATAAATAAGTGGATCTTTAAGAAAAAATATATGAGTAATTAAAATTTATGTAGGCATCTGGTTGAAGACTTTCCAGAGCACTTGTAAAGATCTACAATTTTGCTAGCATTTTAGGAGGACTTTTAAATTTATATGTAGAATAAATACTTGCTCAGCTAGGAAAAGTGTGACTTATTCTAGTAACATAGGGAATAGAGTCTTCAATGAGATAATGTGGCCAGGACTTGATTGAGGAATTAGAAAGGGAACTGATAATTAGGGCCTCTCACTTGTCTTGTGTTTTAACCAAGGGCTTCATACAACTTTCCAGATACATATCTACAGACAGAATGCTGTCTCTTTCTCTTCCTCCTCAGACAATGTATTTAGCCACAACTTTGTCCATTACATTCTAGAGCAAGATATTCCAGAATCTTTGAGTGTACTTAAAGGTTGAAATATTTTATGCATGTAAAAGTAAATACAAAAGACGGGTACATTGCAATTTGAAACAAGATGTATTGAAGAAGATCTTTGTGATATTTTAAAAATATGCATGTTGTATTATAGTTAAATGAATTAAACATATCAATCCCCTCAAACTATTGTTCCTTTATAAGGAAATTTTAAAAACATATAGCTTTTGGAAATATTCACTGTTTTATTATTCTTTATCAATTCAACATTGAATAGTATTAATTTGTTATATCTGTCTAACTAAATCATATCAATTATATTTTATTCCTAATAAATGTTTTATATATGAATATTATATATAGTCTAATATATATTTAAATGTATATATATTTCAGTATATGTATATTGAATATGTTCAAAGAAGTTCTATTCTCAGTAGTTATTTAATTATTTAAAAAGAAATAGAAATAGAATAATTTTCAAATATTTTGCTTAAGCCAGTATTCATCTAATACCCAAACCAGGTAAGGACACAAGAAATCTTGAGGCCAATTTCCATAACAAATAATACTAAGAATTTAAAAAAAATACAAGCTGAATCCAGGTACATATAAAAAAAGATCCACTATGATCATGTTGGTTTTACCTTAGAGATATACTGACATTTCAGCATGAATAAATCAATAAATGTAATAAATTTTATAAATGGACTTAAAGACAAAAAACACTTGATCATTTCAAAAGATAGAAGCATGGCTTTGACAAAAAGCAATATGTCTTCATCATAAGTGTTATAGAGAGAACAAGATTGGGAGAAAATGCAAACTGTGAGACAATACATTTAATTCATTCACTATTTCAATAACACAAAGAAAACAAGCTCTCTCTGTCTCTGTCTCTTCTGTCTCTGTCTCTCTCCCTCTCTCTCTCTCTCTCTCTCTCTCTCTGTCTCTCTGTCTCTCTGTCTCTCTGTCTCTCTGTCTCTCTCTCTCTCTCTCTCTCTGTGTGTGTGTGTGTGTGTGTGTGTGTGTTGTATATTTGAATTTCTATGGAAGGAATTTTAGGACAACTAGGTTAGTGCTCTACCAGAAGAAACACACACTGGCTTGTATAATTTTAAAGTGAACATTATAGCATCTTCTAGTGTGTTTTTATATGTAAAGATTTTTTCTAATTAAAAAGAAATTTAAATATATTTACTTCTTCAAAACTATCTCTAATGAATGAGGATAAGCTAATAATAAAATAGGGTTTTAAAAAGAAGCACAGTTGATTTGGTATTTGTTGAGCAAATTTAAAGTCAAAAGTTACTGTATGTAATTTTACCTGTTAGGAAATACATGTTAAACTAATGGTTAGTTGGCTGTAGGAACCAAAGTCTCATATATTTGGAATTAGAAGGGGTCTGTTAGGAAATATATGTTAAACTAATGGTAGTTGGCTGTAGGAACCAAAGTCTCATATATTTGGAATTAGAAGGGGTGAGGATGATTTGTGGCTGTGTCCTCCCCTTGTAAGTCAGGATGACTCAATTTTCTCTAATATAAACTCCTAAATTTGATTTAAGGAGTCACTTGTCTTCTAGTCTGATAGGTTCTTGTAATCTATGATACAGTTATTCACTAGATATCTAATTGCCTACTAGATTAAATTAAATTGCTAATAAACATCTATCAATACTTATTTTTCCCTCACAGACATTTTCAACTTTATTGTATTAGGTAACATAACTAGAAGACATACAAATTACACACATAGTCTGGACATCTGTCTTGATCAGGCAGCAAAACCTAAGCACAGTAAAACAAACAAAATGTCCTCAGGTAGTTGCTGTAAAAAGAAAAGAAAATGAATGGCCAGATGAATTGAGAAGCATTCATTTATGATTTCCTGTCTTTATTTTATCACAGGACTCAATTTCTCGAAACACTGAAATCTGCAGCATGGGTGTTATTATGGAACACTGTCTGGCTAGTAAAAGCTAACATTAACAATTTTCACCTTAGCACAACTGGAGTCACTTTAGAAGAAGGAACCTCAGTTGAATACTTGGCCTAGATTAGATTGGCCAACGTTTTAGCTAATAATTCATGTAGGACAACTCAACCCAGCGTGGGTAGAGGTATTTGAGCTCTGTATAAAACTGGTTGCTGAGTAGAAGCCGGGGAGCAAGCTAGTAAGCAATATTCCTCCATGGTCTCTGGTTATTCCTGTTTCAAAATCCTCCTTTGAATTTCTATCCAGACTTCCCTCAGTGCTCAGCTGTTTCCTAGAAATGTAAACCAAAAAATACTCTTCCTTTGTATTTGTTATGGTGCTTTATAATAACAACAAAAAAATCTAAGAAAAACTGAAAGCGTGACCTACAAAGAACTTGTCCTTGATTTGATTTCTGTTTAGCTTTTAAAAGTAGTAGTATATTTTCCATATTCAAATTTGAAAACTGAGTTCTCAAAAATCATACTATCACTAAAAATGGAAGAAAGAATTGGCCTCTCTCAGATGTAGCATTAGTGAAGATCTTTTCCCAATCTGTATGCTGTTGTTTTGTCCATATGACAGTATTTTGTGACTTACAGAAGATTTTCAGTTTTTTGAGGTCCCATTTACTAATTCTTGACATTAGTGCCTGAGCCATTGGTGTTCTATACGGGAAGTTGTCTCCTTTATCAATGAGTGCCAAGCTATTCTCCATTTCCTGTTCTATTAGACTTAGTGTATCTGGTTTTATCTTGAGGTCTTTGATTCATTTGACCTGAGTTTTGTGCAGGGTGATGAATATAGATATATTTTCATTTTTATATCTGAAGATATCCAGTTAGTCCAGCACCATTTGTTGATGATGCTCTCCATTTTCCAGAGGAGAAAGAAGGGAGAATGTCTATGGGGTGTCTGTAGCTGAGACTCAGATCAGTGGGGGATGTAGACTCTGATGAGGTCACTTCCTGTAGCAAGCAAGGCAGGACTCCCATTAGAGGGATAAGACACCAACCCATCCACAAAACCTTTGATCCAAAATGTGTCCTGCCTACAAAATGTGTAGAGACAAAGAAAAAGCAGAGACTGAGGGAATAGCCAACCAATGACTCCCCCAAATTGAGACCCATATTATGAACAAGAACCAATTCTTTACACTATTAATGATACTCTGTTATGCCTGCAGTCAGGAATCTAGAATAACTGTCATCTGAGAGGCTCCACACAACAGCCAATGGAATGAGATTCAGATACTCACACCCAATATTAGATGGAGCTCAGGGAGTCTTAGGGCAGAAAGTGGGAGAAGAATTTTGGACCTGAAGAGAACAGAGACTTCCCAGGAAGACAAACAGAGTCAAATAACTTAGAGACTTGGGGAATCCCAACCACTGAATAACCAACTAAAGAGTCAGTAAGGCTGGACCTAGGACCCACATACATATATTACAGATGAGCATCTTGGTCTTCATCCAGTTTCCTCCCAAAAAACTGGATCAGGGGCTGTCCCTGAGCTTGTTGCCTGCCTGTTTGTGAATCTCTCACCCATAAATTGACTGCCTTATCTGATTCAGTGGGAGAAGATCACTAATTGGGGGGGGGATGTTTTGCATGTGGGGGTACTGGGAGGAAAGGGAGGACTGATCATAGGTTGTAAAGTGCATAAATAAATAAATGTATAAAAAGAGTAGGAAGAGAGGTAAAGATAGTGAGCAGTTTGGTTAAAATATTGTCTCTTCTTCCAAAAACAATTCTATATTCTTAAACTTTGCCTTAGTTAATCAGTAGACACAAGCTGTGTTGTTTCTTGTAATTGCTTAATGTTGGCAGCTTCAAAATAAACATCTCAGATGATCTGTGACCTCTTTGAAAGATAATTAGGGACCTAGGAAATGGAAGAAAGTTTCGCTAATATTGTATTAAATTTAAGCATCTTGTACTCCTCCTACAATCAACCCACAAAGAGATTAAGCTTGGTGTGGTGAGTGGAAGAAGAAAGCATGAGCAGAATATTCCCATGTGTTCCTACTCCCTTGCAACAAAGATACCATACCTCAGTTCTTTTCCTTGTTTTTCCTTCCATACCCCCTCCATTCTCTTTTTCTATTTTGTATTTTCTTCCCCTCCTCTCCTCTTTTCTTCTGTTTTTACCTTTGTTTGTTGTTTTCAAATAATAATGTTTTTTTTTTTTTTTTTTTTTAAAGAGAAACCAGAGTGGATGAACAAGAAAGTTAAAAGAAAGTTTTAGCCGTGTCAAATATTTCTCCCTCTTGGGAATTCTGTTACTATTTTCACAAACATAAGAGAAATAAAATTGATATTTTATAAATAATGTTAATAGAGTGAAAAGTGAATACTTAAGAATATGTCATGGTTATTCCATTTTTATGTGAACAGAAAAGGAAAACAAACAAAAAATAAACAAGTCAGCACAGACCAAGGCAATTTAAATACAGAGAAAAATTAGATCAGTAGTATTTTTTATGTTTTAGTTATCTGCAATCAGTTATAGTCTCAAATTATCAAATGAAAAATTGTATAATTAAACAATATATTACTCTTAAGCTCCCCACTGCTATGGGTATCGCCATGAACTTTCACACTGACTCTACCTGGGCCGTAAAGTTTACTCTATCCTCTGCTAATTTATTCATCACTTAGCCATTGTCTAAGGTCAACTCTCAAGACAGCCCAGTGCTCAAAGTCAACTTACTTATTAAATTTAAATTGTGTGATATTTGAGATTTTCAGTATGGGTAGTGTATATATGAGAAAGAGAATCTACAAAATGAGAACATGAAAATAAAATTCAATATTGTAGTGTAGAACATGTTTCTATATCTGTGTTACCATACACCTTTACAATTTTTCCAAGTTACTGTTAGTTGCCATTATTAGTTACCTGGTGAGCATAATGGATTAACTGCACACATATTTTCATAGCGCAACATTACAGTATATGTTGGACTTGGAAATATCTGTGATTTCATGCAACCAGTATGGATACTGGGATATGAATCCAATGAGTAGAGGAATATACTGTAAAGTCAAAAAGTGGAAACCCAATAGAATATTAGGAAAGTTATACTTTCAGGGAGTTGTTATAACATGAAATACTAGTTTCAAAAATACATTTCAGTTCTCTAAGGTAAATACGAATGAATGATGCGATTATTTATTCCACCTGTTAACAGATATTTGAGACCATTTTTAAAAGAACTTTCCAGGTTGTTTGTCCCATTAATCTCCTATAAATTCCACCCTCAAATGCTTAGCATTCATTCCAACCGCAAATTCAAAGCTAAAACAAGTGAAGTATTATACTTTCCCATTATTTCCCACCCTGTCATATCATTTTTTGGTATAGTACTTGATGATAAATAGCATCATAAATGAAATTGCATGCTATAAAGAATCATAATAGAATAAATAAAACAGAGAACTCGGTGGTGGCTTCATTTTATTTTCCTTGAGCCATTAACCAACCATCCCCATTATCTTCAGTGACAGAAATGGGCGATGACAAAAGACCTACATTTCCAGATGCTAAGCTGAAATCACAGGATAAAAAACAAGTTGGATTTTTATAATTTCATTTGAAACTATACAGAGATTTATTCTGCTTTTTCTGGGTGTGTTAGAGCCATTTCAACAACTAGCAAGATTAGGAAGGAGTGTAATTTAGCATTCACAGCAAAGTAAATGAAACCTAGAACAATTATTTATCCATGTCTTCCTTGTATAACCAGGTGTGATTCTTAAAATTGTAAAGAAAAGAGAGAGAATTTGACATATTTAAAATAAATATGTGAGATCATCAATCATTTCTGGAACTTTTTCCCCTCCCACCCCCACCCCCATTCATCCACTTAGCAAATGTTAATCTAGTGCTTTTCAGGCTCTAAGTACTCAAATTTATTCTTGCATACCTATTCAGCGCATAGATATGCCTGAAGAAAAGATTATGATGGGAACGAAGTTGGTAAAGGAAACTCTGGATGTGGAAAAGCTTCTAAGAAGAAGAACACTGCCCAGCAAAGCTACATGTGTTAGTAGCATGAGGGAAACAGAAGCACTGGGAACTGAAGATGACACAATATTGTATAATGTGTGGCTTTATAAAAGCCAAAGGATGAAAAGAGGAAGGAAAATGATTTATGATTTATCATGAACTCAGTGTGAGGCATTGCAAAGCTTTGAGTGTTATAGACCCCCTTTAACAATTGAATTTCTGGATAAAATGCTACTGAAATGCAGGAACCCCTAGATGATCTGAAACTTGAAGGTCATTTGTGTCTTTCTATTGGTAAGAAATGATGTCATGTATTAAGACTTAGGAGTACTATGAAGTTAAGGTGGTGGTCACAATAATAATTGTTTCAAGGATATATTTTGTATAGAGCCATAAAGCTCAATTTCATTTTTCTTTCAGAAACTTTTCTTCTTCTGCTTTGGGATGGAACACCAACTAATAGAGAAGTTAATATTTTATATTTCTAATGTACATTTTCCAAAATATCTAAGTGATGTAAAATATTAATTTATCATGTTCTTTATTATTACATCAGTACTACTTACCATATTACTTTTCTAATAGTGTAATTAAAATCCCCTTAATTGAACTGTAGAAAAGACTTTAGACCAATATCTAAAATGTTGATAATCCATGCTGAGCATAAGACCTTATACTTGTAAAATTTATGATAAATATTAAATTGAGGTTTCATAAATTGTTTAATGAGTGTTATAAATTGATGACTTGTGTGGCTTTTCTCATAAACATGTCCGTAAGGCTCCTGATGCTAAGTCCAAATCAGGAATATACAAGGTCTTGTTAAAGAGATAGAAAACCATATATTTAAGTTTCTAATACTAGACAAATCTTATGATGAATCTTTTTATTCCTTGGTAATACTACTTTTCTACAAATATTATAGGAACAACATATATTGATTTTATGAAGAAAAATTAAATATTAGGTAGGTAAAAAATTAGGACCTGGTCACTAATATATGCCCCTGTGGTTCAGTTGCTCAGGAAGCTATGATTAGAGTTTTACTTATATATAGAAGTCCAATTCAAGGTTAGAAGGCATTCTGAAATACTGTTCGTTAAAGTCATAATTAAATTAAAATAATCAACTACTATTAAGGCAATTTGGTTGGAAATGATTGTATACACACACACGTGTGTGTGTGTGTGTGCGTGTGTGTGTATACGTGAGTATGTATGTATGTATGTAGGTAGTATGTATGTATGTAAGTATATAGTAATTCTTAAGCCCTTGATATTGACTATCAGACTACTAAAGTAATGGGTCTCAAGAATATTGAATTTCTAAAGCTATTTTAAGCCTAGGGTAATTAGAAAGGCACTCTGTCTCTTGGAAAAAAATTACAATTTATCATATCATCTTTTAGGATATATGTGTCGAAATGCCAATGTCTCTTACTTGAGACTGAACACATATTGACCACATAGTTTAGCAAAGGATGATTCTTGACTTCTACTTAAACTAAAATGATTACAATGAACTAAAGATGGACTTTGAATCGTTTTATCTCTCACACAAGTGTGACTATGTTAAATAAATCTTATCTTTCACTGTCATTGAAATTATGTACCACTATAGCTGAATGATTGTGCTGTCCATCCTCTTCCATAATCCCCAAAATGGTGGTATTTAGAGATGGAACCACTAGGAACTAATTAATTTTGACATTATGAGAATAGATATTACAAAGTAGGACCTTGGTATCTTGGAAGTGCATAAGCCAAACTCTTTCCTTCTTTCTGTATTATATGGTTGCTAGATGAAATCTACCAAATTCAAATCAGGAAAAACAATTTCTCAGAAATCAAAGTAGCTGAGACATTTATTTTGTCTTACTAACCTCTATAAATGTGGGAAATATATTTTTATTTAGTGAATTATGTATATGTGTTTGTGTGTGTGTGTGTGACAGAGAGAGAGAGAGAGAAGAGAGAGAGAGAGAGAGAGAGAGAGAGAGAGAGAGAGAGAGAGAGAGAGAGAGAGGAATTGTGAGAATGTGCAGATGTAGCAGCTTTGGAATTATGTAATGAATTGAGACTGTAAAAGATTAAAGTGATTCTATGAAGATTTCAGCATTGCTGGGAAGGACCTACTAAGAGGAATTCTGTTGATGGCTAGAAATTAAAGAGAATACTTTAAGAATTATTTACAAAGAGTTGCTTAAAATATGAATACTGAAGGCCATTTTTATAGAACACAGCAATTAATAGTGTTTTATTTGGGATCAGAAGAAAGTGATCTTTATTTTAAAGTAGTAATGGAGTTGGCAGAATTTTAATTATATGCTAGTGTTTCATGGGATGTTGAACCAATGAGAGAAATAAAGTGATGCACAAATGTAAGATTCTTATAAAAGTATTTTTAAAAGTCAGATGAATTTTCCTGAGTTGTTAATAGAAATATGAGGAACACAGAGAAATAAATTGAATACAATCATGTTAACTCAAAAGAAATTAAAACTTAAAAAATTAAAAGAAAAATTATTCCTTTTGTTCTCTTTTCCCCCTAAGTTCTCTTTTACCCGCTCCCTACCTCTTTCTCCTTGGCCTCTTCCTCTCCTCTTTTGTTATTGTTTATTTAAGAGTTTTATTTAAGTCCAGGCTGTTCTAATATTCTCATTCCCAAGGCCTTAACACCCTTCATATTCATATTGCTAATTAGTGTCATGCTATCTGGTTCCTTCCTTCCTTTTCAAAATAAAATAAAATTATTATCTTTTCTAATTTGTGTAACTATTGTAAATAATCTAGAATATGAAATTTGGGGATTTGTTTTGTTGGTTTAATAAAAAAATAAAGCAGAAATACAATGTAAAAATTAATGTGCAATGGAATATATACCATAAAGTTTAAAGAAAATCTCCAATGCAATATAACATCAGCCTTAAAAACAAGGTTGGTAATATATACAAGTCCCTGAGAATACTTTGGAGATTTTGTTCATTAAGTAATTAAGTGACAAGATGTAGAAAGACCATCTCAATCTGAGTAGTATCTTTTCTTGTTTGGGATCCCTGAATTATGGTTATAGAAATAGATCTGAAAGTCAGCATGCATTCATCACTGTTGGTTTCTTGACTATGCATGTCATATGACTAGTGTTTTAAGGTCCACGATACCTTGACTTCTTCACCATGATGGACTATGTTCTTGAACTCTACTTGGGTATAGACAGAGAGGTCTCATTTTACTTTTGCATATTTTTAACTTGATACTAAACTGAAGGGCCAATATTCTGACACATTCAGTTTAACTAGATCAATACATTGTGAACAATCAAAGTTTAACTCTCAAAGTTGTATCCTCAACACTGGCATCTAATTAAGTGAGAACTGTGATATTCTGACTTTATTGTGCAGATTCAGAAAAACTTTAATCTGTAACAGTTGAGTTCTTCACTCATGATGCCCTGTTCCAAAAATAATTTTAGACTTAATTATTTATGAATAAATATCTAGGCCATAAGGTTTGGCTGAGTCCTGATAACATGTAATTCAATTATCCCTTTTGAATTAGTCTAAATCTGCCATAAGACCAGTTATCTCTCCTAAGTTTCATACTCAGTCTTACTCATAATTGGAGACAAATATTCCCGTACTTGGCAAATGTCCAGAGTTTATCTCTACCAAAGCTCCCACCTATTACTTCTTGCCTTTGTAAATAGGTCATCAACTTTTTATTGACAGGTGATGCTGCCACAGAGTGTACAAGACATTCTTCTCTACATTAATCAAAATTTCAGAGATTATTTCCTGGTTCAAAACAAACTGTACTTCAAAAGTATGTATAAACAGAAGAAAAACTGAGACAAATGAATATAATATTGAACCAGAACACAATCATAGAAGAAAAAGCACATAGCATTAAGCTCTAATGTAATGTCACAGTTTTAAAATTCATGTTGCATTAGCCAAGATGGTGACATAGTTAAGGGAAAAAGTATAGAGCTTTGAAATTGGTTATAAAAATAATGATAATTTAACTTTTAATATAAAGCAAAGGAATTTCAATGAAGAGAGTTTCAAACAATTATCATTGAAACAAGTGGATACGACATGTAAAGAAAGAAAAAAGGGGAATATATATATTGGAACTTCATTTCCATACAAACACATACACAGACACACACACAAACAAACATACAAACACCAGACTTAAATATATAACATAAAAGTGTAAAACTTCTTGGATAACACAGGAATCAATCAAATTAACCTTGTGTTTGGTGATAGAATTTTAGATGTGATTCCAAGTGCAGAGTATATTAAACTCAGTAAGTTAGGCTTCTTTGAAGTTTTTTTTTCCCCTATTTACACTTTAAGTGATTAATTTAAAAGCAAACTTTAGTTTTAAACTTTAGAAAACACTCAGGTAAATTCATATCTGATCAAAGACTTACATCTTCAAATTAAAGTAGCTGGTAAAAGTCAACAATAAAATAGAAAGTCCATTTTTTCCTAATAGCAATCACTGTATTTTGACTAGTTTATAAAATTGCAAAAGCTGCCATAACAATTCCACAAAGTCAATGGCTCAAAAATTGAAATTTAGTTGTTTGTAGTTCTATGATCTCAAATCTATGTTCAAAATATTAAAAAATCTGTCATTCTTAGGGCTCTGAGTCAATTTTTCATTGACTTAACAACATAACTGTCATCAATCTTTGGCTTCTAGAAGCACTCATGGTTTGTTTGTTTGTTTGTTTGCTTGTTTGTTTGTTTTTGCCTTCCACTTTGCTACACCTCATACTCTTGCCTGTGTTTAAATTTCCCCCTTTTCTGAAGACAGCAGCCAATTTGGAATAAGAGTCCACTTTATCAATGATGTCTTATCAAGTATACTTAAATAGCTAAAAATGACGCTATTCCCAAATAAAATTTCAAACTGAGATACTAGAAGTAAGTAACTTAGAATGACAACTCTTAGGAGATTCAACCTACCACCACTCTTTGGTCTCTGTTCTTTATCAAAGAGATAATAAAGTTGACAATCAGCTTATGAAATGTCCTTCAATATTCTATACAGAAAAGTGAATTAACAATGAATAAAAATTCATTGAAATAACAATGAACCACACACTTTCTGGGATGATTGAAAAGCTGTGGTTACATTAAATATCAATGAGCTTGTGGAGCAGCAAGACATTCCATTATTTACACTTCAGAGAGCAATGATGCAGGCATAATGGAAGTCAATTCATTCTTATGAAGCAAGCACAGTCCACTACACTAATCTAATGTACTACATGTACACTCACAAACACAAAAGTTAAAATAAATGTTTATATTTCTTATCTTAACAATTCTTTATTATTTCAGGGTTGTTGAATATGTGGCCTGTGATATAAACATTAAAAATGAATACATCCACATTCCTCAATAAATGTAAATCACCCAAAAGGTAGAAATATATACATAGAATAAAGTGTAACAAATCTTGCAAATCTATGATTTGAATTATCATTTTGGGTAAAAAAAAATCACTATTTGATACAATATAATCAGTCCCTTTGTTTATCTATTCAGGGAGAAAGAATGGAAGTAGAATGATGACTTTCCAAGGTATCCTTTGTGCCCCAAGATGATGTGGTTTAGGGCAGTTTGTACAAATGGATTTCTCAGATGTATCTTTTAGCTTAATTCTCTTAATTGTGCCATATCCCATATTTCCCAGTAGTATTTTTTTTAAGTTTCTTCCACATTTCAGTAACTCTCATGTCCTATGCTTTTTGTGTCTAATGCATAATTTTTTCTTTTGACACCTCAACTGCAGTCTCATATGTCCTATGATAATTTTTTATATCCAGTAGTCATAAATCTTTTCATGGATTCTATTATTTATTGCAAAGAAGAACGAATTGATGAATTAGAATAAAGTACTTACTAATCATATTGTTTTGTATGATACAGTTATAATAATACATGCTATTATACATTATCAACATCCTTAGATGCTTTATATATAAAATATAAGATACTTATAAACTGAAATTTGGTTATTTTTTTTCTTGAATGTTTATTCAAATTTTACAAAATAGTAATCATTGATTTATATTGTTTTTTGATTTTCACTTTACATCTTATTAAATCTTTACTTATGTCCAAAGATGTATGAAATAGAAATATGATAGAAATAGAAAAATGCAATAGAAAAATGATACTGACTTTTAATGATGATTCACTTTTCGTCTATATAACTTCTCTATTCTTGATTACTTCAATAGCACATAGAATGGGAACATTCCCTTGTTGAAAGTGTTGCACCTAAGGTTTAGGTATTTTAATATCTGTCTAAATTTAGAGCTATTAATTAAAGAATTAGCATTGGAATCTCACACCAAAAGAGTTCTTTTAACTATCTTTGCTATTGTGTTCAGTGACCTCATTTATAGTTTATGTCTTTATTATCACTCATATATTTCATTTAATAAAGAGTAGACAGGTTATAACCAGTGTCCTTGGGAATTTTATAACTGACCATATTTTGTATAAGATAAGCAAGAACGGGGAAGTTAAATAGATGACTGGTTGATTTAATTGCCTCCTAGTCTTCACCCTGAACCTTAATCTAAAACTCATTCTGATAGTCTTGTGACTCCAAATTTATTTAGGAGTTGTGAAGTTTTGGCTAAGTCAAAAATGCAATATAAAAATAAAATTCATGAAAAGATCAATGATTACTGGATATGAAAAAATATCACAGGAGATATCTGTGAAGTCAAATTAGAATCTGGGGACAATATTGATCAACTACATGGATGACAACTATGTGCTTCAGTTACATATAAATTTTTCTAAGTAATTGTTAACGTGTTTCATTTGAAAATAGTTCAGTAAGCCAGCTCCATTGATGTTTAATTAATTTTAATTTTGTAATACCTTTTCATTTAAATTAAACTCTAGTGATGGGACTCCATGTTAGACCTCGTCTTATATGTTTTTAAACAATATTTTATTGATTCTTTGTGAATTTCACATCATACATCCCAATTCCACTCATCTACCTGTCCGTCATAGTTGCCCTCAGCTCTTATAAATTACTCACCTCCACAAAAGAAAAGAAAATAAGATAGAATAAAAGAAAGATAATAATACTTTTGTGTGTAAGTTGTGGTGTATCACAGTGTATCACACAGTATAAGCTTTGGTCCACAATCATCTGCTTACAAATTTTCATTGCTTGAGTCATTGATCTGTTTGGATGCCTCTGGCTTCTGCTACACTGTTTATACTGGATCCTCACTGGGACTCTTCCCAGATATATTCTGTTGTCTTGTGTCTATGGAGATCCTGCAGTTTAGGATCTGCAGGACTGACTCTTTAATGCAATCCAGTATATCACTGATGTGGTAGATGTTTGGGTAGGCCAACTCAAACCTCTGAATCTGGACCTGGGAGGAAGCTGAGTTGATCAACCTACCAGATAAACTGGGCCCACACAACCAGAACAAGATCTCAAGCATTGCACCACTAACTCAATAAATCTTGCAGTCAGCACCTGGCAGATCTTGGGCTCTTATATCCTCTTGTCTGGCTCAACCACAATACCAGAAACAAGGGCCAGCTCTAGTTTTCTGCTAAGCTTCTTTACAGGGCCTGCTTTCCCATGCTGCAGAGAGTGAAGGCCAGGCCTCTCACTCTCTTGATACCAGAGTCAGCTCTCCCACCTACCAGAAGTGGCAAGGGACAAGATGGGGAGGGCATATATTCCTTGCCTGTATCACCACATGACAGATAAGTGACAGGAACACCTGTCCCATGCTAATACTCTCAGTGCCAGCTAACCTACTCACCCTCTTTGAGGACTAAAAGAGTAGTAGAGCCAGCTCAGCAGATTGCCTAAGGCAGCAGTCCAGACCAAGGACGTCTGAATGGGCTTTGGTGATAACACAGAGCTGGGACATTTACACAGTCCCCAGATGCAGCAGGATCACAGACTAATACATGGCCCTAGGTGACAGCCTGGGCTATAACCTCACTATGGCTTTCTCATACCTCTCTATTCCTCACTGCCTTCAAATCTGTAGTTCCACCTTTCTTTCTCTAAAATAAACCTCATGGCTTTCTCTGATATTTCTCTACGAAGTGCCTTATCTTTCCCTTCTCCACATCACACATTAGTCCATCCTAATGAAACCCAAGGTAGGTGCTGGATGTCTTCTTTCTTTTCTCCCTGGACCTTTATATATACTTATATCAACATATTTCAAATATTTTAACATTATAAATCACAACCTTGCTTTTAGAAAAAAGTTAAGACTATTCAGATTTCCTTAGTAAATAACTGAACGCAAAATCATTAGAGTTGTTGATTTTCTTTCTCCTTTACGTACATCATGGGAAATAACACTTCAAATACATTTTGCAGGAAATTATTGATGGACATATATGAACTAATGTTTACTGGTTCAGCCAATGGATTTAAAAAGATGCCTTAGAAATTACAATGCTTTCCTATGTAGCATAAAGACTTTTAGAAAATTGACTGAGACATCATTGCATTTCTGAGGTTTCTGTTTTTCATCAATGATTTATGTGAACATTTGTATATAATCTACATAATGTGATTTTTGAGTATTTATTCAAAACCATCCACATCTGTGGTACCATGAAAAGATAGCTTGGTTTCTGGTGGAGCACTGGCTAGAGATGGCCAGAGACCCTGCAAGGATGGCATACATTTCTCCACACTCCCAGACTCCAGGCTCCTAACATGTGGTCAAAGACCCCCATTGATCTGCACATATCAGTCACGTAGGGCAATGCCCCTACAGTCCCTCCCAAAGAGAAGTTTGTGTCACCTAGCACAGGTAGAGGGTATGACTACAGGCCTTAGGGCCTCAAGAGATCTCCATAGTAATGAGATACCTAAAAGCTAGAGGGTATAGCCAATTAAGCATGCTGAGCCTCCTCCCTCTCTATTTAAGTCAGGCCTGCCCTGAGAAACGGGGGTTGGGGGAAGTACAGCTCATCCACTTTCTGCCGTGACAATAAATCTTTTAAAACCATGGACTCACTGTGGGGAACTGCGGAGAAGGTCTTCAACTATTGAGCTGTTATCTAATCTCCCTAGGAGGACTTCTCTACATTCCAGTCACGAAGGCCGCCAACTTAAGCAAGCTATCCAACTCAGCCAAGCGAGTGCCAGTAACCAAGAGTCTCTCACCTCGCAACACTCTGCCAGAGCTCTCCCTCTTGTCCCCCTCAGCTGCAGCCAGTCCAACCTGTAGCCCTCGCATCTCAGTTCTTCTACGACTCCCAACAGCATCTGGGAGCCCAAGGAAAGAGACCACCGATCTCCTGGTCAGCCCCTTGGCCTGAAGACCCTTACTCAGGAGCTCTACTCCCAGGCTGAGATCTCACCACACCCAGGTGGAGCCCCACAGCTTCTCAGCCCAGTGTCTGCCTGGTGCTGCATGGATTGAACTCAGTCAAATTCCCTCACTTCTGCCTTCCTGAACTGTGGCAGACACGTGGGAACCACAACACAGCTCAACAGGATCCACACTCATCAGCCCCGCACACATCTAGTGCCTAAGTTCATGTTTAAGTAAGGCACAGAGATGTATTGTCCTTTTTAAAAATTTTATATTTTGTAAATTATAGGTAGATTGGTTATATATGTCATTTGATAAGTAGAAGATTGTTCAATGCATACTATGTGACTCTGAGTGAAGTTTTTTGTTTTTTTGTTTTTTGTTTTACTTATTTCTTACAAATGTATTTCAACCAACCAGACTCCCCACAGATCTCAGGGACTAAACTACTAACCAAAGAATACACCTGGAGGGACCCATGGCTCCAGCTGCATACATAGCAGAGGATGGTCTTATCTGAATCAATAAGAGGAGAGTCCCTTCGTCCTGTGAAGGCTTGATGCCCCAGTGTAGGGAAATGCTAGGGCCATAAGGCAGGAGTGGGTGGTGGGTGGGGGAGCACTCTTATAGAAGCAGGAGAGAGGGACATGGGATAGGGGGATTGCAGAGGTGAAACTGGGAAGGAGGATAACATTTGAAATATAAATGACATAACCAATAATAATAAATAAAATATTAAAAATGCATTTAATTAGATGAAAAAATATATATATATTAGAAACCCCAAAAATTATAACATGTTCAAAGTGAATAAGTAAAAGCATACCATAAATTTTAATGTTTATAATTCAGTTAGTATAAAACAATGTACTCATACATCTTTTATTTACACTGCTGTAATCATCAAAGCATATAGACAAAAGCATTTTTCTATAACACATGTAACATTTTACAAGTGTTTTAAGGGAAAATAACATCTCATTTAAGAGTATATATTAAGTTTAATGTAGGGTGACACAATAGGAATGGACCAGAGAAGAACCAGGCTACTGAGTTCATTGTGCTATTACTGCAATTAACATGGCATCTGTGGTTATTTAATGCAGGATCATACTTCTTTTTCAATCATTGTCAGAACCATTTGGAGGTAAAAAATACAATGCATCACTGAAACCATGTCCAAATGCCCTAAGACGGTATACCCCATACATCATCACATGCATCTGACCAGGAGTCAATCCACTGAAAGTAATGGCCATATCAGAACAGCATCCTTGTACGATCTCGTTTGGGTAATCTGCCATTGCCTCTTTAATAAGCATCCCAATAGTTTTTGTATTAAATAAATTTTTCCACTCCACATCTTCAGCATTTTCTGCAAACACTCCCACCTCTTTCAGAAAGATTGCAAGCAGCTGATCTTCAGAAAACTTCCAAATCAGATTTTCCTCATAGCGATGACACTTTTGAGTGATCTTGAAACAGAGGTTGAGTCTTTCCAGTGATTCTATACTTATGACAACCCCTCCCTCTACAGTCACATAGTCAAGAGCTCCAAAGTGTTCAGTGTGACCTAGATAGAAAGGTTGTGATGGATCTTTTTTTAACAAAAAATACTTTAAGTTTTCAATAACAGCAAATGTAGTGGGATATGTGAGAAAGAACCAGCTATATTGGTCTTTGTATTTCTCAAAGGCATACATGTAAGCTTTTATCATCATCAACGACAGGCTGCTCTCATTCACAGTAATTGACTCATATCCTTTAACGTGTCCAGAACTGAAGAACTCAGCTTTGTCACAGTGCTTTATCCAAGTCTCCTTAACTGCAGCCCACAGACTCACATCTTTGGGTGTTACAAGAATGATACAGTATACCTGGAAGCTGTTACTGAGTTCCAGGCATTCAGTCTCCGACATTTTCAAGACATCTTCGTTAGGAGCTTGCAGGTGGTGATGCTTGTGGTGATGCATCCCATTTTGGTGACCCATCCTAATGTGTTCTAGCACAGTGATCAAGGCAAAGAGGATACTTCCGAGCAGCGCACCCTTCAAAAATGAGTCGCATTCTGAACGCATGTTTCTAAGTATAAAATGGCTCAGTGGGAGGAAGTGCAGCCACCTATGGCTTTCTGCTCAAATCCAAACTATTTCCTTATATTCCTGAGATGGTAGAAATAGATGCAGCTGGTGTTCTCTTGTTGAGTCTCCTTAAAGGAAACTGCTGTATAGGAAGCTGGAATCTGGAAAGTACGGAGAGCCTGAAGGGCCAAAAGAGTTTTGCTCCCCACCCCCATGAAGGAAGTCTCTCTGATCTGACCAAAAGGGCCCTTGACCAGGACGCCTGATGTCTTTGGCCCTAGAAAATAATCAAAGCTGCTAATGTTTACTTAGCATTAGGTAATTATGAACATTAATAAAACTATGAAACTTGATTCTCATTCATTGGGAATCCAGCTATAGCAAGTCTGTTATTTGGCTAAAATGACTAACCAAGTTACAGGGTAAGGGCCTTGGTAAAGGCCTTTAATCATCAGCACTATCTTCAGTGGCATGGACAAAAGCTTCACTTGCTTTATTTTGTTTTGTTTTGCTTACAAATGTTTATTCAAGGATCAAAAGAAAATTATAATTGGAAAACAGAAGATTCTCAACTAATTTTCTGAAAATTCGGTTACATTTCTATATTCAACTAAAATGATGTTGAAAGAGGTGTGTGTGTGTGTTAGCGAGGTTTCGCAAGGTTGTGAACATAATACTTAATACTGTGTGCACTCAAAACTGAGTTTTGGCCTTAAATCTTTTCTTTCTTTTCTCCCTTTTCATCATTAAGCCTGCCAATCCCCTTTGCATATTGTAGACACTTGTTATTTCTGCCTCTGAAATATATTCTCCAGCCCCAAAACATTTTCAGATGACTAGATTTTTTTTTAACCTAATATGATTCTTCTTCTCACCACTTGGTCCTAGTTTTCTGATGATAGTTTGTCTGTTCTTTCATGGTTATATGAACTGCTTCTTCTTGTACCCATTTTTATGATATATTGATTCCATATTAGTCTACTGAACACAGATATACCTAGGCTCATCTGTAACTATGAGTGCTTATGTTTATATGTCTTCTGTTATAAACAGCAGATATTTGATTGCTTTGTCTTTAGGGCATCTGGCAGTTAGTAAAGTATTCTTTATAGTAGCTATGAAAACCTGTTTTAGATTATTATTATTAGTTAATGTCTAATTGTTCACTTAATTACCATCCAATGACACCTTAGCCTTATTATATTTCATCAAGTTTCCTTTTTATATAAAAATTGGATTCTTTTCCTTGAAGTGTTACTGAGAGTAATGAAAGGATGATCTAAGTTCACAGAGTCTAATACATCTAGACCAGTTAAGTGTCTCAAACAAAATGTGTTAAATAAAGATTAATCTAGTTAAAACATTGAAAATTTAAATAGGGAAGGATTCAGCAAGACACCCTGAAATTAGTGGGTTGTGCATCAATATTCTATTACTCATTGAACAGAAGGTAGTTTGGAAAGATGCAGTCAAGCTGTGCTATGTAAAGGTGAACAGTTGAATTAGTTTAAAGATTTCAGATTTTCTGGTTTCTCTCATAAAACTTGCAAATATTTCATGAAATTCTTAGAAATGAAGTTAATGTCTACATATGTATTCAAAAGCACATATTAAATATCTACTACATGCTAGGGCATTTCTCTAAAAGTACTTTCATGTCACATACTAGAAGTCTAAAACTTTCTTTCATGTCACATACTAGAAGTGCCTGTATGCCTGCCTAATTATATTTTGTGTGAAGAGCACATAGTGACTTACTTGCACTGAAAGAGAAGTAAACATTCTATACCTATGTAATGCTGTGTATAAAGAAGCAAGCAAGCAAACAAACAAAAAGGCAAAGAACAACAACAACAAAATCATCTGGTTTGATCCATGGATTGAAATGTTTTTAGCTGAATTCTATGTGAAGAAAATATCAGACTATTAAAATTCAAGGACACTCTTTGTATATCAAATACTTTGCTTTGTTATTAGAGACATCTAACCATACACTAGTAAATTTTGCATTTGCTTCTTTCAACATTAACAAGATTAAAATACAATTATATGTATTATATATAATTATGTATATATATATATATAAATTATGTATATATAAAATACAATTACACACACACACACACACACACACACATATATTATACCTTTCACTCCTTGGGTTATTAAGTAGTTCACTGTCAACTAAGTGTTTAATATGAAATGAAGAGACCTTGAACCATGTGTAAGTAACAAACCTGTAATCACACCCACAAGAAATCTGAGGAAAAAGATTGTGAGATAACAGCCTGCTTGATCTATAAATTGTGGTATTCTCTAGAAAATAAACACATTTTTACAAACAACATATACACAAATAAACAACACATTTACAAAAATCAATCTTGGCATGCCAGTGTGTATGTGATGTGCATGTTTGTGTGTTTAAGTTCCTTTATCTGTGTGAGTTTTGTAGGAGGCAGAGATACGTCAATTTAGTTCTTTATTGTCACTATACCTTACAAATTGATCACGGATTTCTCACTTGAAGACAGATTTGAATAGTCAGCCAATCTCATTACCAATATTGGTCTGAGATTCTGTGTCAGCATCCCACATCCTGGGATTAGAGAATGGCCACCCTACTGCTCTATTAATTATCTATGTATGAGCATGTGAGCTCAGGTCCTTCCTCTCATTCCAAGAATGTTTTATCTACTGGGCTATCTCTCTAGTCTAAGACTTATTGTAGAGACATAGGGGTGTGATCGGTTAAAGAAAGACCTGTGATTTAAACAAATTATTTTGAATAATAATTACTTTTAATGATAATATGACTTTAAAAAAATCCTTTGACAAACATAGATAAGTAAGCATCTTTTTGATTGATGGTTGACTATTTTTGTATAAAGTATGTTTCATTTGTAATTGGACAGAATCTCTCTTTGAATGCACACCTAATATTTGCTCAGTCTACCAATCTGATAGGCTTTTATCACAGAACTGAAAATTTTGGTTAGTTTATCTTATTCTAATATCTGGAATATTTGATTTCTACTTATATTATATTTACTGTTTGTTAACTTGAAATCCCTTGTTTCCCACCTGTTTTGAGTGATTTTTAGTTTAAAATATTGCAGTTTGGATTTTTTTGTTCACATTGGTTTTTTTTCCCCTTCATCAGATATCACATGTACCTTTTAAAATGTATTATTTTAACTTGTGGTTACCCTAAAACCTAGATCATTTATTTATTTATTTAAATATAATCTGAAATACTTTATATACATTTCAAGACAATGAAAAAGTAGTATGAAAATTAAAGTCTCACTAACATTCCCCTTACTATCTATTTTCCTGCATATTCGACATCCATATATTTAACGTGCTACTTATTTGAGTGTTGTCCTCATTGTGAGTATCATTGGTTTCATTACACTGAGTGGTTCAGTCCTACACTGATCAACGTTGCACTCACTAGCTTGGTAAAATAAACAGTCTAGCGTTTGCTTCTTCGTTATCACCAGGTACGTTTCCGCTTTGCATTCCATATCCATTTTAAAGTTTCCAAAGTGGTATGTCTAGGTAGGATAGGTATGGGATGTCATCCAGGTCTCTGTACACTGGATCCAGAGTGTCACTGTACAGTATCACTGTTTCTTTTAAGTAGAGATTGTCATGTTGCAAAAACTTTGGTGATGACTTGCTTTATGAAAAGAATTGCTTATGGTCAGAAAGCAAATCAGCAAAACAAAATAATGGCAGAGGCTTCACAGTGGGAATACAGCCAAAGTTATTTGTGTTATTCCAGTGAATACAGATAAGATAAGAAAGATAAGAAGAAGGTGGAGTCAGAAGAACTAGAAAGTAATTTAGCAGGTATGGGAAAAGAAATTATTGGAATAAGAAATTTGGAATAAGATTTTTGAAAACATATTTACATGACATTTAGTCACTCTTGTTTGTATAAATACATTTCTCTAAGATATTCAAGCTGTTGGTATTCATTCCATTAAACTTCACAGTTCATCTTCCTGAATCATTTGCTTTGTGCACTTGAACATATAGAAGGATGCATTCCTAAAATATCTTAGATGTGACCTTTAATGGGCTGCATATACTGATGATTGCACATTTTTAATAATGATAAAATTTAAAACCATATTTTTATATTCTTTTAAAAATTTAGACTTGCTCATGCTGGATAAATTGTGACTTCTTCATAAGACTTCTGAAAGGGAATCAGTTGATAATCTAGTGGATTATTAATCTATCTATAGATTTCAACAGCAAAGAGTAGCTAGGGTTCTTAAATCTTCCTAGAAATATTCTCACTTGCTCCTATTATTTAAGTTAAATATATTATTGGTAACATGTTTTGCCTGAATGTAAAAATGATCTAACAAAGTAACTAAGAGAGGTTTACTTAGTTCTAGGATAGCCAAATCTTTGTCATGGTTTCTTCCCCATATGGACAGGAAGTCATAGTAGTTGTTCCCTCAGATGCCTGGTCAATGTACAGGGAAAGCAAGAGAATACAAATAAATGAAGACTACTGTGTATATGTTGTTATATGTTATGGTTTGATTTGGAAACATTCTCCATTGGTTCATTTATTTGTTTGTTTGTTCCTTTGTTTCTTTATTCACTTTACATTCAACTCACTGCCCCCTTCTGGTCACCCCCTCTTACAATTCTCCCTCTATCCTTCATCCCCTTCCTTTGAGAGGGTGGGCCCCCTGGGTATCCTCACACCCTGCCCTCAAATTCTCTGTGGGTCTAAGCTCATCCTTTTCCGCTGAGGCCAGACAAGGCAGTTCAGCTGGAAAAAATATATCCCACATACAGGCAACAGCTTTTTGGATAGCCCCACTGTAGTTGTTCGGGACCCACATGAAGACCAAGCTGCACATCTGCTGCATATGTGCAGGAGGCCTAGGTCCAACCAATGTATGCTTTTTGGTTGGTAGTTCAGTCTCTGAGAGTCTGACAGGTACAGGTTAGTTAACTCTTTTGGTCTTCCTGTGGAGTTCTTAGCCCATTCAGGGCCCTCTGTCCTTCTCCTTACTTTTTCACAAGAGTTTCCAAGCTCCATCCACTGTTTGGCTATGGGTGTCTGCCTCTGTCTGAGTCAGCTGCTAGGTGAAACCTCTCAAAAGACAGCCATACTAGATTCCTCTCTGTAAGCATAACGGACTACAAATAATAGTATCAGGGATTGGTGCTTGCCCATGGGATAGGTCTCAAGTTGGGCCTGTACTGGTTATCTGTTCTCTCAGTGTCTGTTCTATTCCCTGTCGCTGCATTGTTTTTGTAGAAAGAATAAATTTTGGGTTGAAAGTTTTGTGGGTGGCTTGGTGTTCCTATTGCTCCACTGTGGTTCTTGCCTAGCTACAGAATGTAGCCTCTTCAGGTTCTATCTCCCCCATGCTATGAGCTATAGCTAAAATCACTACAATTGATTCTTGGGCACTCCCCTTATCCCAGGTTATTGTCATATCCTGAAGATATACTCCACCTCCCCATACAAGTCAATTGCAGATTTCCATTCATTCTCATGGCCATCTGGTCATTTCTCCTGTTCCTCTCCACCCCTGAATTTGAATCCACACATTTATCTCCCCATCCCCTCTCAGTTCCCTCCCTGCATCTGTCTTGTAAGTGGGTATTAGTTATAAAATACAAGATATCCATGTTACATTCCACAGACCCAAAGAAGCCAAATAAAAATGAAGACACAAGAGAGAATGTGTGAAACTCAGAAGAGGGAACAGGATAGTCATAGACTCATTGATTTAAACAACAAATACCCAGTGAATGGCAGTTTTTAGGTTTTTCTTCTTCTGTTAAATTTCTCTTGAAACTCTCAAAGAAATCCAGACTTGGGTCCCTCAAGTGATTTTTAAATTCCAATAAAGTTAACAATGATGGTTAATCACCGCATTTATTGATTTTTTGTTATTAAAAAGGTTAACCCATCAAGTATTGCTGTCATGGGCACTGGGAACAGCTTTTCAAATTTTTGAGCTGGCGCTCTGCATTAGGAATATAGAAAACATTCTATGACTCAAATGCACTATGGAGTGTCATAAGCCAAGTAGTTTAAAATAAGTTTATTCACATTTTTCAGAGGTTATTAGTATATTCTTGGTGTTTTATTTGAGGTTGTTCCTCCCTGTGTGAACACAACTGCTTCCTTGTTCTTCACATGTCTGTTTCCTGGCACACCCTCTGTTCCTTCTCTTTAATGGACTTCACTGCTATTGGATTTTGTCCCTACTTTATGACCTCATTTGTTCTTAATTATCTCCTTAAGGGCTCTATTTCCAAATTCACTCAACATTGGAGCTTAGGGCTTTGACCTCTAATTCAGGGAAGACACAATTGGTCTATTATAAGTACCCTTATCTACTATTACAAAACTATCCAATTTGGAAAAGATACAGTGTGGTTCATGGTACTTCCTTACCTTATATCTATTTCATCATTTGAAACACCACTATTTCATGGGTGTAATAGTGGAATTATTTTATCAAATGAACAATATAATTCACATATTACTAGGTCTCTCTATTCAGTTACCTTTGACCAACTGATGTATGCTCTGTCTCCTGACTAAACTTGCCATACATACCACTGAACTAATATTGACCTTGGTCCTCTGACATGATTTGAGTAGGTTGACAGAGCTTAATGGACACAGAGTGCAATTATACTTGTCCTTTGACTCTTCCGTAATTGCTCTGAGCACTTGGAGCTTTCTGGAAATAGTTTGTCTCTTAAGCCTGATGCCTAAAATAAAAGCTTATAGAACCCCAGAGTTTGCTTGCAAGTGTGTATGACAAGATGAGAAAACAGATTGAGGAAGGGTGAATCACAATTATACAATTATAGTAGAGGTTGACTTATACCTATGATACTGCTCTTAAAATCCTGTGGTATAATACTTCTCTGCATATTGTTTTTCTTGTATCTGCTCTATGTAGTAGTTATTTGCTCTCATCTAAGGCATTAAAACCCATATTAAAAAGACAAGACCCATATCTCTCAAACTGTTTTCAGCTAATTAACTAGATATCATGTCATTAATTATTGATAACTTTGTGTGGATAAAGTTATATTATTATCAGTAGTATGTATATTTCCTATCAAACATGCAGATTAATGCAACTTAAATGCCAGGGAAATTTCACTTTAACATTTTTCATATATTTACTCCCAGATGATTCTTACATTTGCACAAATCAGGTACTTTTGATGTTTCAGGCAGACTGTTGTACCCTGATACACAGTTCACCTTGATGAACTCACAGGCAACAATCTATGACTTAATCACTTCTTCATGTAACAAGCCTAGAAAAACAACATTACATTGACAATTCCAGTTTCTGTTGAATGTTGAGTAGTAACTTGATGCTCTCAGACTTCTGAGGCAGTGATTTCTAAATAGTGAAGGTAGGTGACCTTGGGAAAATACAGAAATAGCACAGTTTGAACAGGGAAACTTTGGAGCTGCCTTCTTTTGAAGGATTTCCTTTGAAAACATTTTTAGAGTTGAGATCCTGGGCCTTTGACTGATAGAGTCTAACAAATCTCTGAATTTCTACCAAAGCAAGTTCCTGTGCTTCTATGCAAAGTCTTACAATTCTTTATCATCATCATCATCATCATCATCATCATCATCATCATCATCGCATTAATCTTTTTTTCTACAGTTCAGCCCTTATCCATGTCCTGGTCTACCGTCTGACAGTTCCTAATCCATTTCTCCTCTTCCCTACCTCTCTCCAAAAGGATGTCTCCACTCTGCCACACACACCCACACCCCACCAGACCTCCTGACTCCCTGGGGCTTTAAGTCTTTCAAGGGTTAGGTGTATCTTCTTTCACTGAGGCCAGACCAGGCAGTCATCTCTGTATATGTCTCAGGAGCCTCAGACCAGCTAGTGTATGCTGCCTGGTGGTGGGTCAGTGTCTGAGAGATCTCAGGGGTCCAGGTTTATTAAGACTGTGGTCTTTCTATGGGTATCCATCCTCTTCAACTTCTTCCAGCCTTTTCATAATTCAACCACAGAGTCCCCAACTTCACACCATTGGTTAAGTGTAAGTATCTATTCTGTCTCAGTCAGCTGCTTATTGGGACTCTCAGAGGGCAGCCATGCTAGGCTCCTGTCTGTAAGTGTATCATAGCATCAGTAATAGTGTCAGGCCTTGAATCTTCCCCTTGAGATGGGTCCCAATTGGGGCTAGTCACTGGACCTTCTTTCTCCATTTTTGTCCCTTTTTGTCCCTGCAATTCATTTAGACAGGAACAATTCTGAGTCAAAGTTTTTGACCATGGGATGGCAACCCCTCCTAACTCTTGATGTCCTGTCTTTCTACTTGCAGTGGATTCTACAAGTTCAGTCTTCCCACTGGTGGGCATTTATGTTCTTAATGACATCAGTATCTTTAAGAATTGTGATACCCCTTGTCTATTATGTTTTAGTAAAAAATCTGTGTTCTTTGATATAATTTGTTTCATTTTCTATTCCTAATTTTACCTGCTTAGATAGGTAGAAGTGTCTAGCAATAACTATGCCCAAGTTATAAAGCTATGTTTTGAAATTTTCACAGAAAATTAAGAGAGTTGCCCATTTTAAAGATTCATTTATTTCTACCTAGTGTAGAGTATTGCTGTATGTGGGGAGTGATGGTATAACATTGAAGTCATAAGAGGGTATAAAATATTCTGCAACTAGATACTTGATGTTTGAAAGCCCCCATGTTGTTTATGGGAAATTAACTGGTGTCTTCCACTGATGACTTCCATACCAGTAATGCTCTTTTTTTAAAATTGGATATTTTATTTATTTACAATGCAGATGTCAACCCCATTTCCTATTTTCCCTCCCTGAAACCCCCTATCCCATTCCCCTTCCTCCTTTTTGCTTTTATACCATTTTAATTACATGCAAATATTAAGGTCATTCTAGGTTGAGGAACTAGCTATACAATAGATGCAAATAGTCTAGGAACAAGCAAGACAATAAACACAAATAGCCAAAGGTCAATCAAGGCAATAAACAAAGTCCTGTGATCACTGTTTCTAAGGTTATCAGGATGACCAAAATATCTGAGCCTACTTCCCTGTCCTAGCCCAAACAGTTCATTTTCCCTGCCTGAAATTACTTTGTTCTACCCTAATATTTAGATTCCTGCCTGAAATTACTTCTTTGTTCTAGCCTACTGTTAGAATCCTGCCTGAAGCCAACTTCCTTTTCCTTGGCCCATGTCAGATTCTTGCCAAGCAGCCCCATAAGCTTCTCTGCCGTCCCCCCTTTTATTTCATAACAAGACTGAGCCTGTCTTAGATCATTCTGCCAAGAACGTCTTCCTTACCTCATCATGGAGTATGCATTATCAAAATCCATGCACTTTTGTCTTATGTTGGTAAGGCTCTGTGATGAATCTTACCTGTCCTTGGCTTGCCAGCCTGTTAATTTAATAACTCTGTCTGGGGTGTCCATTTTCAGTTTCAAGTCATGTACTTTGTATGCCAATATGTTAAAGACAAACTTTAACATAATGGGCAGGAATAAAAGTTTCCCAGGACAAAAAGGCTAGCTGATCAAGCTATATATGCCATTCTTGAAGCTTGACCAAAATAGAAATACTTGTGACACAGTGTTTCAGCACAACTGATTAATTTTCTATTTAGTTTAACTAGAGTACTTAGGATACAAGTAAAACAAATACATTTACTAGACATGACGTAAATATCTTGCTGTCTAGTTCCTAATATAATTCCTTATTTCCATCTCAATTATCTTGGGGTAGCCTTTACTGTCTGCATTTATATTGTAATTAGTTTTCTGAATTCTTATCATAATTTCTCTCTCTCACTTTAATGAGCTATTTTTCAATTTAACCCTTCTTTTATTGAAAACCAACTGTTTTATACAATATATTCTGAATGTGGACTTTCCTCCACCAACTCCTCTAAGAATCACCCCCACATATTGTTTCTTTCTCCATTTCCTCAGAAAAAGGGGCATCATAAAATGATAAAATAAAATATTATAAATCAAAAATAAATAAGAATAGGACAAAACAAAAAAAATCAGAAGTGGAAATATAGCCAAACAAATGTACAAATAAAAGAAGATTCAGATGTATACACATTTGCATACATAGAAATCCCATAAAAACACAAAACAGATACCATACTCTATACAGAAATGACTGTAAAGAAAAATAAAGAAACCTGACAGAGAATTATGAGACAAAGAAACTCCAAAAGTGCCATTGAGTTCATTGAGTGTTGACTATCTACTGCTGGGCATGGGGCCTGTCCTTAAAAGCAATTTGCATACCCAGTGAAACACCATGAGAGAAAATTGAACTTTTCATTTGAGAATTATTCTCCGTTGTATGTAGCTTCTGGGGTAGAGATGAATGCTTTTATCTACATCCCTTCTCAGTGGTGGGACCCCCATATGCCCCACACTCATGCAGTGCTTGCAGTCACTGTCTCTAAGAGTCAATATATTCATCAATCCTACCGGGTTTAGACAGTCCTGTTCCTTTGGTGTCCTACATCCCTTCTGGTGCTTAACAATCCTTCTGCTTCCTGTCCCACAGTATTTCCTGAGCCCCGAAGAGGAAAGATTTGAAAAAGAATCTCATTTAGGGCTGAGTCTTCTAAAATCTCTCACTCTTTACACATTGTATGGCTGTGTGTTTCGGTATTTGTTCCCATGTAATGCACAAGGAATCTTCTCTGATGATAGCTGAGCATAACACTGGTCTATGAGTATAAAAGAATGTCATTAGGAGTCATATAATGTTATATTCTTTAACAGAACAGTAGTATTTAGTTTTCTCCAGAGTCTCTGTCCTACTTATTTTTTG
>JAJTUV010002676.1:0-108085 GCA_021653895.1 Mastomys natalensis | reverse complement strand
ACCTGTAAACCCCAAAAATTTTATTATTTACGAAAAAATCTGTTACAGTTGAGCTATTGCTTGCCCTTGCCATACCTTTAATCCCTTGTCTGGAATCCGGACAACATTTAGTACAAAACCTTAACCCCAAACAAAGAATAAATCAGTTTTGTAAAAGGGAAAGCACCCCATGTTTGAAAGTAATATCTAATTGAGTAGAGACAAGTGACAAATCACAGAGAGAAGAACAAAACTGGATATACTTAACTCTCACAAGAAAAAGGGAAAATAAATGCTACTAGAGTGTCAGGGGGAGGGAGGGAGGGGAGGAGGGAGGGAGGGAGGAGAGAGAGAGGGGAGGGGAGAGGAGAGAGAGAGAGAGAGAGAAGAGAGAGAAGAGAAGAGAGAGAGAGGAGAAGAGAGAGAGAAGAGAGAGAAGAAAAGAGAGGAATGGGTTCTGGGAGAGTTAACAGAGATGGGTTGAAGAAAGAAAAAGGGCTAACGAAGGGTGAAGACATAATGAACCAGAGAAAAAAAGGATTCAGAAGGTTAGAAAGTATTTTATGGCCAAGCAGAGCAATGCAGGGAGAGACAGAGTGAATTAGGCCTGTTTGAATCATCAGGTGGAGAGGGTTTGACCCAGAGCAACTGAAATGAACTAGCCAGTTAGAGTTCAGAAATAACAAAAAGGTGAGCTTATTCAGCACTAAGTCTCAGAGGCTGAAAACATCTAGGCCTGATAAAATTGTAGGCTAGAAGGCTTCCGGGACTAGACTTAGTTAGCAGTAAGACAGTATCTATGTTAGGCAATTAAGCCTCTGAGATGATAATTCCAGCAGGAGAATAAAAGTTACTTTTACATTTATGAAAAATTATATGTCATGGAATAAGATTTCTAAGCCACTACTCAGATTTTGGAAAAGGTTGTAGCCTCTGATATTCTTGTTTCTTCTGCTGTGGAATTTCTAGCTTATGAGAGAATACGAGATGAATAAAGAAGTACCAAATACATCCACTGTATTCATGTAGCATTTAGCTTCTTCAACAAGTAACAGAGAAATTAGAAATGTTGGCAGCTTGAGCTTCACAGATGACAAAGTAAACCTTCACTGAGATCCAGAAGTGAGAAATTATTGTATTCTTGAGTACATTCAACTTCAGAGAAGTGTCTGTTGTAATGAGCCAGGAAGAGTTAGAAACAGAATGAGTGGTAGTTGAAATGTCATAGACCCTCACCATTATAACCAAGATTTAGTATATTTTGGTCAATTAATAATTCTTCATTTCCTCTAAGCTCACGATGATGTTTATTTTTATTTTTTATTTATTTATTTATTTATTTATTTATTTATTTATTTATTTTGTTTTTTTGAGACAGAGTTTCTTTGTGTAGCCCTGGCTATCCTGGAACTCACTCTGTAGACCAGACTGGCCTCGAACTCAGAAATCTGCCTGCCTCTACGAGTAGGTTTATTGACATGCAGAATACACTGATATAGCTAAATAATGGGTTATAAAGATATACATACCCATCTGTGATGCTTAATTTTTGATCCTGAACTTGATTGAAGAGGAATCTCTAAAATACACCTATGAGAATGTTTCCAAAGAACATTAGATCACGATGGCACTGACTCATGAATGGATGAATTCCCAGATGTAATCATAATATGATGTCATATGGGGAGTGCTAAAAGGAAACATTGGGATTACTTGAAGAAAGGGGGTCACTGGGAATTGAACTTGCTGGCTGTATCGTGCTCTGGTCATTTTTATAAAACTGTGTTCCCTGATACATATGAATGATAAATTATTCCTCTTCATGCACTCTTACTTACAGGATATCTGCACAAGCCCATGTGGCCAAGTGACTAAGTCCTGAATTCTGTGAAAATGTAAGACAAAGTAATGTTTCCTCTTTAAATTGTTGTTGCTCTCACTGTTGTCATCTCTGTCTCATTTAGGTTTTGGTTTTGGTGACATTTCATATGTATATGTTTATGGTGTATGCATATATATGGAGAGAGAAAGAGCGAGAGAGAGAGAGGAGAGAGAGAGGGGAGAGAGAGAGAGAGAGAGAGAGAGTATTGTACTTTGCACCATCCCTAACTGTTTTCCATCTTCTTTGTTCTCCTCTCAATAGGCACTTTTCATTTCATGAATATTCTCCATTTTTGAATGTGAGAACACAAGATGTCAAAGAATCAAAGAACTGGTTATTATTATTATTATCATCTCTGTTATTTATAATGCACATATATTTTTGCATATATGCAACAAAACATCATATCAAAATAGAATAATGAATTCTGTACATGACAACATAGATGATCCTTATAAATATGTAAAAGGAAGAAGTTATTAAAAGGGTAGATATGAACAAAATGAATATGCATGGTTAGAAAATGCAGAATAATGGATATCAATTAGCAGATATAAACCTGAAGTTAAATGAGGCACTTCTGGAACTATACAACTATTATCTACCAATTATCCACCTACTTCTCATTTTGTTTATGTATCCTAGCTTTATTTATTTTTTTGAAGCAAGAAAATGATGGTCAAGTCAAGATAAATGAGTGTCTTTAATACATTCAGATTGTACACTTCAAGTACAATTTTATATTCAAAGATCCCCAGAATTTCTTGTGAAACATAAAACAATCCAAATATGAGGCAGGAAATACAGAAGAAAGAATTTAGTACATTTGAGATGCCAGATGGAAAAGAAGACATAAGTTATTATGTAGGTTATTTTAAAAGATATTTAACTACAACATACTAAAGTCCCTATTGCCAGGATGAGACAAATTTCAGCTATAATAAGTGTATAAATTTCAAAACATTGAAATCCAACAAGAATGTTTAATTTCTTGAGATTTTTATTTCATTAAGTGGAAAAATACTGATGAAGAAAGATATGATTAAATAATATTGAAACTTGAGTCACTAAACTGAATAAATCATATATTCATATTTTTGTGTAAACTTTACAAATTAATAACTACAAAAATAGATTAATGTTTTAAAAATTAAACAGAGAGAAAGAAAAGATGCATTGCATCTTTCCACATCTTCTTTTGACAAAATTTTCAGATAAATAAATAAGACAAAAAGAAACTTTAAAGGAAGATAGGCTTAGTCTAGCTCATGGATTGATATTTCAGTTCATCTTGTCAGATACAGTGTTGTGGTGGGATTTGGTCATATATGAGGCTACTATTCATTTGAATCTCAGTTTCAAGACAAGATGGAATGATTGCATACAGCTGGCTTTCTCATTTTTTTCTTTTCATTTCAGTCAAGTACTCTAGTGTATAGGGTGATACTGCCCACATATTACTTAATAATACATTATAAATGTTGTTAAGAGAATATGTACTATACTAGTCTATTTGGTGATGTATATGTGAGTAATAATATCATCCAGAAAACTAGAAAAAAGCACGACTATAAATGTCATAGTAAACGAGGCATGGTAGCCTTGTCTGTCATCTTAGCAATCACATGGGAAGGGAGAAGAGGGGGGTGAATTCCAAAATAATCTAAGTGAGACTATTAGTTGAAACAAAATGGAAAATATCAGGTCATAATCATTTTTTAAAAATTGCAAGAGAGGACATCATTTAAAATAGGATACAGAGATAGACTTACTGATTATGAGCAGGGTCTAGATGATCCTCTAACGTATATTCTTTATTATAAGTTTTGCTTCACTTCATTATAAAAAAATAAATTTAAAATTGTATCTATAAACCCCAACATTTTGGATACTTAGAATTGTCACAATTCTAAAGTAGCTTCAGCTACATAGTTCAATGAGTTCTAAGCAGCCTAATGCTAGCTTTAACACCTTGTTTCAAAAATACAAAGAGCCATTAAAGATTAGAAATAGCATAACATTTTTTTTTAATTTTCATTTTAGACTTATTTATGTATTTGATTTTACCTGACAGCATACATGTGCATGATTATAAGTAGTGCAAGGGTTGCTTGATGAGATCAATTCTCTTGAAGTGACTGAAGGCCATGTTTGATGGTCTGTGGCCCATGTTAGCACTAAAAGCCTTAGGGATGTTTATATTCTGTGATGCCACCTGAAGCCATGTTGATGTGCCTGCCCTGTGTTTAGCCAGAAACAATGTGGTAATACATGAGTACATGATACATGCTGCTGCTGACTGTAAAGCGCAGGAAGCTTCTTTTGCAGCAACATCCTCTCCATGCAACTCAAAGCAGTGAATGGGAACATAGAAGTTTCTGTGAGAACCTCTCACCACAACCCTACCTCACTCAAAGACAGAAGCTATTGAAGAGAACTCTTAAACCTTGTAATATGGGATGCCAAAGTGTAGCTCTTCAAGTTGAGGCTTTCTGGTGGACTGTGGTAGGGTAGAACTCAATTTTATTTTAAAGGCTGTCTAATTGGATTTGCCCATGTTCCTGAGAGTAAACAATAAGAGCAACATAAAAAAAGACTGGAATTTGGGGGGTTTGTTTGTTTCCTTTTTTTGTTACTTTTTCTTTATCTTCTTATTTTGTATTTAGGGAAGTCATATGGGTCTGTTGGAACCTGGAGGGTTGAGAAGTGAGTATGATTAGGAAGCAATTATACGGAATTTCCAGATAATCAGTAAAAAATACTATGTTTAAACAAAAACACTCCCTTCAACTAGCTGTGGATGTTTTGAGCTGACAGTACATGATAGACCCTGGACTTCAGACTTCTGCACAAGCAACACAAGCTCTTAACCACTGAGCATCTCTCTGGTTCCCAAAAGTATAATTTTTTTAATGAAACTATGTCATATATATATGTGTCATAAATTAAGTCTTAAAAAGAAAGAAACAGAAACACAAGTTTTGTCCAGTAGCAAAATACTAGAACAAAAAGTTAAAGTGGCTCCTTTTGAAATAGGAAAATTATCTCAAATAGAACATTAATACAACAAAAGGGAATAAATATATGAATAAATTTAAAATTAACAATGACTTTCATTGTTGTTGATATTCACATCAAATTAACCCCAAATTAGAATTACCTGATAAGGACTCTCATCAATAGAACTGTCCGTAGTAGCCATGGCAGATGTAGGAAGGCCCATGTCAGTGTAGCAGATAAGTAAGCCAAATAAATCATATGTCAGAAAGAATCATCTTGCTCTTTGGGTGCTCAACTTTTCCACCAAGTTGTTGCTGCCCCAGCTGATTGCTTCATCGATAGAAACAATGATGGTTGAAAAGCTTTCAACTTTTTATTGAGAGTAATAAATCTTAGCAATCTCGATGGCTTCTGGTGTAATTTTTTGGTTTTACTAAGGCAACTATTTTGAACCCTTTTTTGCCCCGCCCCTTGAAAAAGTATAGAATTTTTGTGGAGTATTCAAAATTTAAGCATTCGAAAAAAAGGGATTGCAACTACGGGGTTCTTTTTTTGGGGGTTTTTTTTTGGGTTATTGTTTTACCTTTGGTTCTTTTCCCTCCAAAAACTTACAATAAACTGTAAAAAAGACCAATTAAAAAAATAAAACAAACTAAAAATTTTAAGGTTTAAGTTTCAATAAAAATCAAAAAAGGGGAAAAATTAATTTTTTTAACTGCCAGGAACGGGGGCTTGTTCTTTGGAATTAAAGAAAAAATAAAAAGCTAATTTTTTTAAGTTACTCCCAGGCATAAATTTTTTAAAACTGCTTTTTAATAAACAAAGGGAGAAAGGAATAAGTGAAAATGAAATCAAATTTTCTTTTTTTTTAAAATTTTTTTGGGGAAATCTCTATCATTACCCCCAAACATGCTCCCTTTTCCAGTCTTCCCATTTAGCCCCTTTCCCCAGTCCCACCACACTAAAAGAAAAGACAAGCTCATTGTGTTTTCATAACTCCGAAGCAAAACAAATTCCTTTATCAGCCCCAAGGGAGATGAGATTTTCCCCCGAAATCCACCCCAAACCCTCAAGGGGAAAACCAAGCAGTGGGGGGAAAAGGGAAAGCAGCTCCCCTTAAGAGCGTTCAGTTCCCCCAAAGAGCTACTTCAGCCTCTTTTGGGGTTCTACAGTCCACCAAAAATTCCCCTGGACTCGTAAAATTTTGAAACAATAAAACCCAATCAATCTAACAGCTGACAAATAACTTGGTGAGCTGCGGCTTTTTCCTATGTAAGCAGCTTTGACCCCCCGGGGGCCCCATGTTGAGGTCCTTGGAAAATACAGCGCGGGCCCAAAGGGGTCTTCCTGGTACACCCCCAAAGGCCTTGCGAAACCACTAAGCCCACACTTCTCCGGCAGCCTGCTAAGTTTAAAAATTCGGGGAAAAGGGGCAAGCTGGTCCCCCCCCCCCCGTGGAGATTTCCCCCCCCTTCATTTTGGGAAAAACTAATTTTCAAAAAAAAAATTCTAAAAACTTATTGAAAATAAATCAAAATGACCCCAAAAGTAATTTTCAATTAATGGGTGGATTTTAATAAAAAAATATTAAAATGAAGAAGGGCAAAGAGGTAAAAAAAAAATGCAATTTAAAAATTAAAAATTTTTAAATTTAAAAGCTCAAAAAAAAAGAAATAATAAGTTCTCCTTGAACATGGGCCAAAATAAAAAGTAACCAAACGGATCAAAATTTTTAAATAAAAAAGTTTAAAAACAAGGAAACCCCCAGGGGTTTAAAAATGACAAAGGGATTTGGGTAAAATTTTTTAAAGAAGAATTTTGCACGGGGGAATTTTTAACAATTTCTAAAAATAAAATAGCAGTACCAAAAAGAGGAAAGGGATTTTAAAAATTTTGACCAATTACATAACAGAGTATTGCCCAATTTTTGGGGTTTATTTTTTATTCAAGTACACAAAATGCCTTTTAAAAAAAAAACCAGGCCTGTTCATAAAAAAAGCCATTTTTCTCAAATTTTTAATTTTACAGTCCACAACTAAAAAAGGGCAAACTAAATACAAAAAAATTAAAAAAAAACTTTTTTAAAAGGAAAAATTTTTTTTAAGAAAATAAGGGGTGAAAAAAAATAAAAAGGTAATAAACATGTGAAATAATTGATATAAAAAATTAGACAAAAAACCCCAAGGAACGGGAAAATAAAAATTCAAGTAAATTCACTTCCTCATCGTTAAAAAAAAAGAAAAGAAAATTCATCAACTTCTTTTTCAAGGGGGGAAAAACAATTCCGCACAAAAAGAAAGAAAAGACCGGGAAGTCGTGAATTAGAAACCCAACCAGGGGAAAAATACTAAAGGGGAATTTGGTTTTAAAAATTTTAATATGTATAAAGAGCCCAAATGCCTGACAAGAAAAAAAAAGGGAACAAGGGAAATTTTGGGGTTTTCTGTAATATCAAAAAAATAGGTCTTAAAAAAACTTTATAAACCCCCTTTAAAATTTGCCAAAAATGGGGGATTCCTCAAAAACTAACCCCCATAATCCCAATATATTAAAATCTTACTCTAACTATTTTCCCCTTTTGAAGT
The DNA here is from genome assembly GCA_021653895.1 of Mastomys natalensis. Taxonomy (NCBI): domain Eukaryota; kingdom Metazoa; phylum Chordata; class Mammalia; order Rodentia; family Muridae; genus Mastomys; species Mastomys natalensis. Next base: position 100,639 of record JAJTUV010002676.1, on the reverse strand, counting down.
CAAAATTGGGGATTTTTCAACACTTGTGGCTGCAGGGAAAACACAATCACCACACAACCCTTAAAAATTTTAAAAAAAAATTTTTTAAGGGAAAAACAGAATAAATTTTTTAAAAAAAGTTTAATAAAATAAAGAACGAAGAAAAAAAAAACCCTAGGCTGGCAGAACATTCAATGGGTAAATACTCTCTAGTGCATCCCAAAAATGTTTTTGGGTTTGTTTTTTCAAAACCCACGGGGGAAAAAAGAGAGAACTCATTTTTAAATTCACCTTTGTCCCACATATTTCACACTAATCTAAATAAAGCAAATTTTTTAAAGAAAGAATATTTTAAATTTTAAAAACGATTGGGGGGTTGCTAAAAAAGAAAATTGGGGATCATCTCCCCTTTGCTTTATCTAATACAAAATAAAAATTGAATTAAAATTTTAAAAATTTATAATTATGTTAAGAAAAAATGAAAATTTTTCAACTGAAATTTTTTTCTTAATTCCTTATAAATTACTATTCAGCTACGGGAAAAAAAAAAAAAATAAAGAAATGTTGTACCTCATATATCACCCTTTCCTTTTAAAAAATTTTTGGGGGGCCCCCCTTTTTCCCAAAAAAAAAAAAAAGGGGGGTTTTATAAAAACAAAAAAATTTTTTTTTTTTAACCCTTTTTTCCCAAAACCCTTTCCTTTTTTAAAAAATTTTTTTTTTTAATTTAAAATTTTTTTTTTTTCCCCCTTTTTTTTTGGGGGGGGGAAAAAATTTTTCCCCTTTTTTTTTTTTTTTAAAAATTTTTTTTTTTTGGTTTTTTTTTTAATTTTTTTAAAAAAAAACCTTTAACCCGGGGTTTCCCAAATTTAAAATTTTTTTTAAATTTTTTCTTTAAAATTTTTTTTTTTTTTCCCTTTTTTAAAAAAATTTTTTAAAAAATTTTTTTGGGCCCCGGGGGGCTTTTAAAAAATTAAATTTTTTTAAAAATTTCCCCCAAAAAATTTTTTTTTTAGGTTCCTTTTTTTCTTTCCTTTTTTCTTTAAAAAAAATTTTTTTTTTTTTTTTAAAAAATTTTTTTTTTTTAAATTTTTTTTTAAAACCTTTTTTTTTTTTTCCCCCCCTTGGGAATTTTTAATTTTCCCCTTTTTTTTAAAATTTAAAGTTAATTTTTTAAAAAAGGAAAACCCCTTTTTTTAAAAAAAAAATTTTTGGGGGGGGCCCCCCGACCCCAAAAAAAAGAAAATTTTTTTTTCCCGGGTTAAAAAAATTTTCCAAAATTTTTTTTTTTTTTCCCCCCCAAAAAAAAACCCCCCCCTTTTTCCCCAAAAAACCCTTTTTTAAAAAACCCCCCCCCTTTGGGCCCCCCTTTTTTAAAAAAAAAAAAGGGGTTTTTTTTTTTTAAAATTTTACCATTTTTTAAATTTTTTTTTTACCCTTTTTTTTAAATTTTTTTTTTAAATCCTCCTTGGGTTTTTTAATTTTTTTAAAAATTAAAAATTTTTTTAGGTTTTTAAAAAAAAAAATTTAAAAAAATTAAAATAAATTTAAAAAAAACTTTAAAAAAAAAGGGAAAAAAAACCCCCCTTTTTAAAATTAAAAAAACCCCAAAAAAAATTGGAAAAATTTTTTTTTAAAAGGCCCAAAAAGGAAAAAAAAAAAAAAAAAATTTCCCAAAAAAAAATTTTTAAACCAATTTTTTAATTTTTTGGGGCCCCCCCAAAAAAAAAAAAAAAAAAATTTTTAAAAAAAAAAAAATTTTTTTTAAAAAAAAAAAAAATTTTTTTAAAAAAAAATTTTTTTTTTTAAAAATTTTTCCCCCAAAAAAAAAATTTTTTCCCTTTTTAAAAAACCCCTTTTTAAAAAATTTTTGGAAAAAAAAAAAAAGGGGTTTAAAAAAAAATTTTTTGGGGGGGGAAAAAAAAAAAAAGGAAAAAGGGGAAAATTTTTTTTTTTTTTAAGGGGAACCCCTTTTTTAAAAACAGGAAAAAAATTTAAAAAAAAAAAGGGGGGCCCCCCCAAAAAAAACCAAAAACAAAAAAAAATTTTAAAAAAAAGCCCCCCAAAAAAAAAAAAAATAAAACCCCCCAAAAAAAAAAAAAATTTTTTAAAAAAAAAAAAATTTTAAAAAAAAAAAAACCCCTTTTTTTAAAAAAAAAAACCCCTTTTTTTCCCCTTTTTTTTTCTTTCCCTTTCCCCTTTTTCCCCCCGGGCCCCGGGGGGGGTTTTTTAAAAATTTTTTTTTTTCCCCCTTTTTTTTTTTTTTTTTCCCCCCCCCCTTTTTTTTTTCCCGGGGGGGTTTTGGTTTTTTTTTCTTCCCTTTTTCCCCTTTTCCGGGGGGGAAAAAAATTCAGGCCAAAAAAAACCCAAAAAAAAAATTTTTAAAAAAAATTTTTTTAAACAAAAAAAAAAGGTAAAAAAAAAAAGAAAAAAAAAAAACCCCAAAACCCGGGGGGGGGGGGGGGTTTGGGGGGGGGGGAAAAAAAAAAAAAATTTTTTAAAAAAAAGGGTTTTTTTTGGGTTAAAAAAAACCCCCAAAAAAAGGGGGGGGGGGGGAAAAAATTTTTTTTTTTAAAAAAAAAAAAAAAATCCGGGGGGGGCCTTCCCCGGGGGGGAAAAACCAAAAAAAAAGGGGGGGGGGCCCCCAAGTTTGGGGTTTTTTGGGGGGGAAAAAAGGGGGCCCTTTTTTTGGGGGGGGGGGGAAGGGTTTTGGGGAACCCCAGGGGGGAAAGGGTTTTTAAATTTTAAAAAAAAAAAAAATTAAAATTTTTTTAAAAATTTTAAAAAAAACCAAAAAAATTTTTGGGAAAAAAATTAAAAAGGGGGGGGGAAAAAAAAAAAAAAATTATTTTTTTTTTTTTGGGTTTTTTTTTCCCTTTTGGGGGGGGAAAAGGGTTGGGGGGAAAAAAAAATTTTTTCCCAAAAGGGGTTGGAAACCTTTTTTTTTGGGGGGGGGTTTTTTTTCCAATTTTTAAAAGGGGGAATTTTTTTTCCCCGGCTTTTAAAAAAACCCCCCCCAAAAAAAATTTTTAAAAAAAAAAAAAAAGGGGGGGGGGGGTTTTTTTTTTCCCCCATTTTAAAGGAAAAAATGCTTTTTTAAAAAAGGAAAAAAAATTTTTTTTTCCCTTTTTTTTGGTTTTTGGGAAATTTTAAAAATTTTTGTTTTGGGGAAAAAAAGGGGGGAAAAAAATTTTTGGGGTTTTTTTTAAAAAAAGGGGGGGGGCCCCCCCAAAAATTTGGGGGGCCCCCAAAAAAAGGGGGAATTTTAAAAAAAAGGGGGTAAAAAAATTTTTTGGGAAAAGGGAAATTTTTTTTGGGGGGGGGCCCGGGTTTTTGGGGGCCCCTTTTTTTAAAAAAAATTTTAAAAGGGGGTTTTAAAATTTTTTTTGGGTTTTTTGGGGGCAAAAAATTTTTTTTTTAAAAAAAACCCGGGGGGTTTTTGGTTTTGGGGGGGGGGGTTTTTTTTTGTTCCGGGGGGGGGGGGGTTTTCCTGGGGGGGGTTTTTGGGGGGGGGAAAAAAAGGGGGGGGAAAAAAAAAAACCAAATTTTTCCCTTTTTGGAAAAAAACCCGCCCCCTGGGGGGGGGGGGGGGTTTGGGGGGGGGGGGGAAAACCCGGGGGGGGGGTTCCGGTTTAAAAAAAGGGGGGGGGGAAAAAAAAAAAAAAAAATTTTTTTGGGGGGGGGGGGAAAAAAGGGGGCGGGGTTTTTTGGGGGGTTTGGGGGGGGTTTTTAAAAGGGGGGGGGGAAAGGGGGTTTCAAAAAAGGGGGGGGTTTTTGGGGAAATTTTAAATTTTTTTTTTTTTTGGGTTTTTGGGGGGGGGGGGTTTTTTTTTTTTTTTGGGGGGGGGGGGGAAATTTTAAAAAAAGGGGGGAAAAAAAAATTTTTTTAAAATTAAATAAATTATTGGGAAAAATTTTAAAAATTAAAAAAGGGGGGGGGGAAAAAATTTTTTTTGGGGGGGGGGGGGGGGTTTTTTTAAAAAAAATTTTGGGGGGGAAAAAGGGGGTTTTGGGGGTTTAAAAAAAGGGGGGGCCCCCCAAAATTTTTTTTTAAAAAATTTTTTTTTGGGGGTTTTTTAGGGGAAAAAATTTTAGTTTGGGGGGGGGGAAATTTAAAGGGGGGGGGGGAAAAAACCAAAATTTTTTTTTTTTTTTTGGGGGGGTTAAAAAAAGGGGGGGGGGGGTGGGGGGGGGGTTTTTTTTAAAAAAGGGGGGGGGGGGCCGGGGGGGGGGGAAAAATTAAAGGGGGGTTTTGGGCCCCCAAAAAACCCCCCCCCAAAAAAAAAACAGGAAAAAAGGGGAAAAAAAGGTTTTTAAAAAAAAAAAAAGGGGGGAAAAAAAAAAAAAAAAATTTTTTTTAAAAAAATTTTTTAAAAATTTTAAAATTTTTGGGGGTTTTTAAAAAATTTTCGGGGTTTTTTCCCCCTTTTTTTTGGGGGGGGGGCAACCAATTTTTTTATGGGTGTTTGGGGGGGGGGGGGGGGGTTTTTTTTGGGTGGGCCCCTTTTTTTTTAAAAAAAAAAAAAAATTTTTTTGGGGGGGGTTTTTTTTTTTTAAAAACCGGGGAAAAAGGGTTTTTTTTTTTTTAAATTTTTTTTTTTTTATTTGTTTAAATTTTTTAAAAAAAAGGGGGGGGTTTTTTTTGGGGGGTTTTCCTTTTTTTTTTGGGGGGGTTTTTTTTTTGGGGGGGGGGGTTTTTTTCCCGGGTTTTTTTAAAACCCTTTTTTGGGGGGGGGGGGTTTTTTTTTAAAAATTTTTCCCCCCCCTTTTTTTTTTTGGGGGGGGGTTTTTTTTTTGGGGGGTTTTTTAAAGGGGAAAAAATTTTTTTTTCTTTTTGGGGTTTTTTGAAAAATTTTTTTTTTGGGTTTTTTTTTGGGGGGGGGGGTGGTGGGGTTTGGGGGAAAAGGGGGGGGTTTTTTTTTTTAAAAAAGGGGTTGGTTTTAAAAATTTTTAAATTTTGGGGGGGTTTTTAAAAAATTTTTTTTAAAAAGGGTTTTTTCCCCCCCTTTTTTTTTGGGGGGAAAAAAATTTAAAGGGGGAAAAAAGGGGGGGGAAAGGGGGAAAACGGGGGGGGTTTTTTTGGGGTAAAAAAAAAAGGGGGGGGGGGGGGGGGTTTTGGGGGGGAAAAAACCCCGGGGGGGGGGGGGGGGGGGGGGCCCCCCCCCCAAAAAAAGGGGGAAAAAAAAGGGTTTTTTTAAAAATTTTTTTTGGGGGGTTTAAGGGGGGGGGGGGGGGGTTGAAAAAATTTTTTGGGAAAAATTTTTCCCCGGGGAAAAAAAAATGGAAAAAAGAGAAAATGGTTAAAATTTTTAATTTTTTTTAAAAAAAAAAGGGAAAAAAAAAAAAAAAAAAAAAAAAGGGGGGGGGGTTTTTAAAAAAAAAATTTTAATTTTTGGGGGGGTTTTTTTTAAAAAAATTTTTTTAAAATTTAAAAAAGGGGGGGGGGGCCCCCTTTTCGGGGAAAAAAAATTTTGGGGGAATTAAAAAAAAAAGGGGAAAAAAAAAAAAAACAAACCCAAGGGAAAAAATTAAAAAAATGAATTTTTTAAAAAAAAAAATCTTTTAAAAAAAAAAACAAAAAATTTTTTTTGGGGGGGGGGGGGGGGGGGCCCCTTTTTTTTTAAAAAGGGGGGGGAAAAAAAAAAAACCCCCCAAAAAATTTTTTTTAAAAAAGAAAAAAAGGGAAAAAAAGGGGGGTTTTTTTTTTTTTTTTTAAAAACCTTTCCCCTTTTTTTGGCCCAAATTTTTTTTTGGGGGGGGGGTTTTTTTAAAAAAAAACTTTTTTGGGAAAAAACCCCAAAAAGGTTAAAAAAAAAAAAAAAAACCCAATTGGGGGCCCAACCCTTTTTTTAAAATTTTCCTTTAAAAAAACCCCGGGGTTTTGGTTTTTTAGGGGGGGTTTTTTTTTTTTTAAAATTTTTTTGGGTTTTTTTTTTTTTTAAATTTTAAAAGGGGGAAAAGGGGGGGGGGTTTTTTTTTTTTAAAAAAAGGGGGGGGGGTTTTTAAAAAGGGGGGGAAAATTTAAATTTTGGGGGAAAAAAAATTTTTAAAAAAAGGGGGGGGATTTTTAAAAAAAAACCGGGGGGTTTTTTCCGGAACTTAAATTTAAAAAAAAAAAGGTTTTAAAAAAATTTTTTTTTTTTCTTTTGGGGGGAAAAGGTTTTTTTGGGGGCTAAAACCCCTTTTTTTTTTTTTGGGGGGGGAAAAATTTTTTTTTTTTGGGGGGGGGGGGGGGGGAAAAGGGGGGGAAAAAAAAAAAGGGGGGGAAAGGAAAAGGAAAAAAATTTTAAAAAAAAAAGGAATTTTTTTTAAAAAAACCCCCCGGGGGGGAAAAAAATTTTTTTTTGGGGTTTTGGGGTAAACTTTGGGGGGGGGGGAAAAAAAAAAAAAAAAAAAAAAAATTTTTTTTTAAAGGGGCCCCCTTTTGGGGGGGAAAAATTTTTTAAAAAATTTTTTAAAAAAAAAAAAAAAGGGGTTTTTAAAAAACCCCCTTTTGGGTTTAAAAATTTTAAAAAAAATTAATTTAAAAAATTTTTTTAAAGGGGGTTTTTTTTGGGGGGGGGTTTTTTGGGGGAAAATTTTTTAAAAAAAAAAAAAGGGTTTTTTCCGGGGGGGGGAAAAAAAAGGGGGGGTTTTTTTTAAAAAAATTTTTTTGGGTTGGTTTTTTTAAAAAGGGTTTTTTTTTAAAAAAGGGGGAAAAAAGGAAATTTTTTTAAAAATTTTTTTTTTTAAAAAAAAAAACCAGGCCCTTTTTTTGGTTTTTTTACCAAAAAATTTTTGGGGGAAAAAAATTTTTTTTTTTTAATTTTTGAAAATTTTTTTTTTTTTTGAAGGGGGGGCTTTGGGGGTTTTGAAAACAAATTTGGGGAAAAGGGGGTTTTGGGGGGGGATTTTTTTAAATTTTTTTTAAAAGGGGGGGAAAAGGGGGGTTTTTTTTTTTTCCGAATTCCTTTTTTTTTTTCCCAAAAAGGGGGGGGGAGGGGTTTTAAAAAAAAGGGGGGGGAAAGGGGGGGGAAAAAAAAATTTTTTTGGGTTTTTTCCCCCCCCGGGGTTTTAAAAAAGGGTTTTAACCCCAAAAATTTTTTTTTTGGGGGGGGGAAAAAATTTTGGGGGGGGTTTCGGCCAAAATTTTTTGTTTTTTAAAAAGGGTTTTTTTTAAAAAATAAAAGGGGGGGGTTTTTTTTGGGGGGGAAAATTTTTTAAAAAAAAAAAATTTTTTTTTTAAAAAATTTTTTTTTTTTTTAAAAATTTTAAAAAAAAAAAGTTTGGGGGAATTTTTAATTTTGGGGTTTTTAAAAATTAATTTTTTTCCTTTTAAAAGCCCTTTTTTTTTTTTTAAAAAGGGAAAAAAGGGGGGGTTTTTTTTTAAAATTTTGGGGGGGGTTTTTTTTAAAAAAACCCCCCCCTTTTTTTAAATTTGGGCCCCCTTTTAAATTTTAAGGGGGTTTTGGGGTTTCCCCGGGGGTTTTTAAATTTTTTTTTTTTAAAAATTTTAAAAATTTTTGGAGGGGGGCCTTTTGGGGGGGGGTTTTTTTTTTTTAAAAAAAAGGGGGGCTTTCAATTTTTTTTTTTTGGGGGTTTAAAAATTTTTTTTTTTGGGCCCCCGGGGATTTTCTTTTTTTTTGGGGGTAAGGGGGGGGGTTTTTTTTTAAATTTAAAAAAAAAATTTTAATTTTTTTAAAAAAAGGGTTTTTTTTTTTTTAAAAAAAAAAAGGGGGGAATTTTAATTTTAAAAATTTTAAAGAAATTTTTTTAAAAAAAAAAAACCCCTTTAAAAATTTTTAAAGGGGTTTTTGGGAATTTTAAAATTTTTTTTGGGGGGTTTTTTTTAAAAAAAAAATTTTAAAAAAATTTTTTTTTAAAACTTTTTATTTTTTTTTTTTAAAAAAAAAAAAAAAACCCCCGGGGGTTTTAAAAAAATTTTTTTAAAAAAATTGGGAAAAAAAAAAAAGGACCAAAAAAAAATTTTCCCCGGGAAAAAAATTTTCCTTTTTTTTTTTAAAAATTTTTAAAAAAAATTGGGGGGGGTTTGCCCTTTTTTTCCCAAAAAAAAACCTTTTTTTTAAAAAACATTTTTTTTTTTGGGGGAAAAAAAATTTTTTTGGGGTGGGAAATTAAAAATTTTTTTGGGGGGGGGGGGGGGGGGGAAAAAAAAAGGGGGGGGAAAAAAAAAAATTTTTTTAAAAAAAATTTTTTTAAAAAATTGGGGGGGGGGGTTTTTGGGGGGGGGGAAAAAAAAACCGGGGGAAAATTTTTTGGCGGGTTTTTTTTTTTTTGGGGGGGTTTTGGGGTAAAATTTGGGTTTTTTAAAAAATTTTTTTTTAATTTTTTTTTTAAATTTTAAAATTTTTTAAAAAAAAAAAATTTTTTTTCCCCAAAAATTTTTTTAAAAAATTTTTTTAAAATTTTTTTTTAAAAAAAAAAAAAAGGGGAAAAAAAAATAAAAAAAACCAAAAAAAACCCCCCGGGTTTTTTTTTAGGGTTTTTAAAAAAAATTTTTTTAAAAAAAAAAAGGGGAAAAAAACCCCCAGGGGAAAAAAAAAAAATTTTGGGGGGGGAAAAAAAAGGGGTTGGTTTTTGGTTTTTTTTTTTCCCCCAAAAAAAAAAAAAGGGGAAAAAAAAAAAGGGGGAAAAAATTTTAAAATTTTTTTTAAAAAAAAAAAATAAAAAATTTTTTTTTGGTTTAAAAAAAAAACAAAATTTTTTAATTCCCTTTTTTTGGAAAAATTAAAAATTTTTTTTTAAAGGGGCCTTTTTTTGAAAAAGGGGGGTTTTTTTTTTGGGGGGGGGGCGGGAAAAAAAAAAGGGGGGGAAAATTTTTTTTTAAAAAAGGGGGAAAAAAAACCCCCCCAAAAAAGGGGGAAAAAAAATTTTTTTTTTAAATTTTTAATTTTAAAAAAAGGGGAAAAGGGGGGGGGCCCCGGGGGCCCCTTTAAAAATAAAATTGGGGCCCCTTTTTAAAAAACCTAAAAACCCCCCCCCCAAAATTTTTTTTGGGGTTTTTTGAAGGGGAAAAAAAAAAAAAAGGGGGGGGTTTAAAAAAGGCCCAATTTTTTTTTTTTTTTAAAAAAAAGGTTTTTTTTAATTTTTTTTTTTCCCCCCTTTTCTTTTTCCCGGGGGGTTTTTTTTTTTAAAAAAAATTTTTTTTAAATTGGGAAAAAATTTTTTTTTTTAAAAAAATTTTAAAAAAAATTTTTTTTTTTTTTTAAATTTGGGGGAAAAAAAAATTTTTTTTTTTTGGGGGAAAGGGGGTGGGGTTTTTTGGGTTTTTTAATTTTTGGGAAAAAATTTTGGGGGAAAAATATTTTTCCTTTTTTTAAAAAACCCCTTTTTGGGGGGGGGGAAAAAAAAGGGGGAAAAAAACCCCCCCTTTTTTTTTTTTTTCCCCCTTTTGGGGGGGTTTTTTTTTTCCCCCCCCTTTTTTTGGTTTTTGGGGGGGGAAAAAAAAAAAACCCCCTTTTAATTTTTTTGGTTTTTTAGGGGGGGTTTTTTTTTTTTAAAAAAAAAAACCCCCCAAAAAAAAAAACCCCCAAAAAAAAAAAACCCCCTTTTAAAAAATTTTTCCCCTTTTTTAAAAAAAAAATTTTAAAAAAAACCCAAAAAAAAGGGTTTTTTTTGGGGGGGGGGGGGGGGTTTGGGCCCCCCAAAAAAAAAAGGGGGGGAAAAAGGGCCCTTTTTTAAGGGGGAAAAAAAAAATTTTAAAAATTGGGGAAAAAACCCCAAAAAAAAAAATTTTTTTAAAAAAAAAAAAAAAAAAAAAATTTTTTTTTAATTTTTAAAAAAATTTTTTTTCCAAAAAACCCTTTTTTTTTTTTGGGGGGTTGGTTTTTTAATTTTTTTCCCCCCCCAAAATTTTTTTTAAAAAAAAAAAGGGGGAAAAATTTTTAAAAATTTTTTGGGGGCCCCAAAAAAAAAGGCCAAAAAAAGGGAAAACCCCTTTTTTTAAAAATTTTTAAAAAAAACAAAAGAATTTTTTGGGGAATTTTTTTGGGGGAAAAGGGGGGAAAAAAAAAAAACCCCCAAAAAAAATTTTTTTTAAAAAAAAAAAAAAATTTAAAAAATTTTTTTTTGGGAAAATTAAAAATTTTTTATTTTTAAAAAAATTTTTTTTTTAAATTTAAATTTTTTTTTGGGCCCCCCAAAAAAAAATTTTCCCCCCCCCCCACCAAGAAAAAAAAGGGGGGGTTTTTTTTTTTTTAAAAAAATTTTTAAAAAAGGGGAAAAACCCGGCTTTTTTTTGGGGGCCCCCTTTTTTTTTTTTTTTTTTGGGGTTAGGGGTTTTGGGGGGAATTTTTAGATTTTGGAGATCCTATTTAAGAAATGTATCTGTCACAAATGTGCCAATTAATTAGAAAAGGTAATATTTATTCAGAATAACAAAATAACATGTTAAAATTTTTTAAAAAATCAGTCAAATATGAGGACAAATATTCAGGAACAGAAGCAAAATTTATTATCAGGCAAATACATAAATTATGTTTCATGTAATTACAGTCTCATAAAATGAAAATTATTTTACATGATTTTCTATAGAAGGCAAGTTTGTATTTATTACCATACAGCTACTCTTTCTTTGCTTAAAAATTTTTAGTAATTTAGGATGTCATTTTTCTGTTTCATCACTCATTATCAAAATGGTATTAAATTTAAGAATTGTTACTAAACTAGAAAACTTTTATCACATATTTTGCCATTTGTCAAGTGCGTTTCAAGTTATACTGTCCTCTCACAAGTGCTAAACAATCTTAGAATAGACAGACCATGTCTTATTTGTCATCAGTGTCATAATCTTATTGAAGAGTGTTTGTGTTATTTTTACCACTGTTAGTAAGGCACATGTTTGTGAGAAATTGATTGTTAACTGCTTTCCATGTAGTCACATATTCATTCCTCATTAATCACATTATCAGTAAGTTCAGAGCCTGCTTCTTATTTCTGTTCAGAATTCATTTTCTCCTTTTTTTAAAAATTAATTACTTTATTATTTTATATACCAAATGTTTCCCCGATCCAGGTCCCCCCTTGCAGACTCTTCACCTGTCCCCACTCTCCTTCACCTATGATTGGGTGCAGTCCTGGGCATCACCCCTCCTTTAAGCCTCAAGTCTCTACAGGATTGTCCTCTCCATTGAGGCCAGACAAGGCAGTCCTCTGCTACATATGTGCCAGGAGCCTCGGATAAGCCCATTTGGTTGGTGGCTTAGTCTCTGTGAGCTCTCTGGGGTCCAGGTTAGTTGACACTGTTTATCTTCCTATAGGGTTGCCATTCACTCCAGTTCCTTCAGTCCTTCCCCTAACTCAACCCAATGCATAACTGTGAATATCTGCATCTCTTTCAGTCAACTACTGCTAGAGTCACTCAGTGGACAGTCATGCTAGACTCTTGTCTGCAAGCACTACATAGCATCAGTAATAGTGTCAGGGTTTGATGTCTGCCCACGGGATAGATTCCAAGTTTGGTAGGTTCACTGTTCAGCCATTCCTTAAGTCTCTGCTCCATTTTTGTCCATACATTTCTTTTAGATAGGAAAATTTTGGGTCGAACATTATGTAGGTGGGTGGTGACCCCATCCCTCTAACTGGGGTCCTGTCTAACAACTTGAAGTGGTCTCTTAAAGTTCCATATCTCCTCTGTTGGGCATTTTGGCTAAGGTCAACCCCAAGAGTCCTGGGAGCCTTCCCATCCCAGATCTCTTGGACTTTCTGAGGTTCTCTCCACCCCAACGCCAGCAGCTGCATACAGGGCTTCTCCCTTCCCTCACCACCATACCTGATCTTGCCCCCTTTTTCCCCTCCCCATCCAGATCCTTCCCTCCCTGTGCCTTCCATAATTATTTTGTTCTCCCTTCTAAGTGGGATTGAAGCATCCTCATGTAGGCCTTCCTTCTTGTGGAGCGTATAATGGGTATTCTGTATTTTTTCTCTAATAATAATTATCAGTTAATACATATCATGCATGTCCTTTTGGGCCCTGAGTTACCTTACTCAGGGTGATTATTTTCTAGTTTCATTCATTTGCCTGCAAAATTCATGATGTCATTTTTTTTAAATACCTGAGTATTTAAATTCCGTTATGTGAATGAACCCCATTTTCTGGAACCATTCTTCAGTTGAGGAACATTTCCAGTTTCTAGCTATTATGAGAAGGCTACATGAACATAGTAGAGCATTTATCCTTGTGATAAGCTGTTGTTTACTTTGATCTGAACTTTTAGGAATTACTTCATGATATCGGGAAAAATGTATCATAATTGTATTGTTATTTATCATCTATATCTTAATCTGAATTTTAAATAAATATTTAAAAAGCATGAATATTATTCTTTCTATCTGTGCATATGGAGAGTTTATAATTTTCTTAATCTATGGAAAACTTTGAATACCTTTTCTGAGACTGGGTGAAAATGGCATCACTTCAAACCTTACTCTCGAACTAACCTGAAGGCACACAGGTAAGGTAGCTGTGCCCAGCCTAATAGTCTGAGTTTGGTCCCTCAAACCCACTGACTTCCACAAGTTGTCCTCTCTGACCTTCCATACACTATAGTATGTGCAATGCCACCCAGCCACCCACAGAGAGAGACAGAGAATGATGGAGAGAGGGAGAGAGAGAGAGAGAGAGAGAGAGAGAGAGAAAAGACAGAGAGAGAGAAAAGAGAAGAGAGGAAAGGGAGAGCATATAACAAACCTAAAAAACCTGGAATAGCCACAGGGTCCTCTAGATACCTTCATACCCATGCCTATGTGACAGACTGGTTAAACTTAGTCATTCAAAAGAAAACACAAACCAAAACAAAATGACATACATTTGGGATGGAGACTTGGAGGAGGAAGGGTTAATGAAAGAAGGAAAGAAAATAAAACAGGGCAGGACAACAAAAGAAACCCAAAGAACGGATTACATACCTGTATGAAACTGTCAAAAAACAAGGTAATCAAAATTTTGTTTTAGTTTAAAATGGTGTGGAGAGATGTATAAAAACCAGTTGTCTCATATTAATGTTAATAACTTTCATTACATTCTCTAATTATGTTTTTTATACTTTCATGTGATTTAAGATATTACAGCTAGAATAGCCCTCAGCTGATTTAAATATTTTCACAGGATCGTATTTAACGAGGAAACACAGTTCTGGGATTTTGTAGTACTTACTCAAGGTTACACACAGGCACCATTGTGTAAAAAATGAGTACTTCGCGTTATTAAATAGTCTTATCTGGGGATGTTCATGTGCATTGAGTACGCCCATCAGGCATCAGGAGCAGGAAAGCAGCACAGTAAAATTCTGAAAGAAATTTTGACTTCTGATAACAAAAAAATAATCCTTATTGAAGACTACTATAAGCCAAAAAGAAGTAAAGAAATTGTATCCCAACTAAAAATAAATATACCAATTGGATGTTATAATATAGTTTTGTGCAATCAGGTTACTTCCAAGTTTTATTTTCATAGATAAGTTTCTAATGGATGATATTATATTAAAATTGTTACATCCTATAGTTATTTTATAAAAAAAAAATTTCCTGCAATAAGTTTCTAAATGTTTAGTTTAGGGTAAATTAATCTCAAGAAGTTCCTCATTAAATAATCTTTCCTAATAATTAAATTATTCTATTTATTTTCTAGATCATATGAATTTTTTTACATTAGAAAGTGTGTTTAGACATATAATATGTGTGTGTGTATACTATATATACAAATTATATATATATTTTCAAAACGATGAAGTTTTCCAATAATGTTATAATATTCAGGTAAATTTTAAATAAAATATTCTATATAGACAAGATATTTTATTAATTTCTTTGGCTTTTTCTAGAGTTGTTGATGTTTAAATTTCGAAGTGAACATCTATAAAAACACATATAAATGATAAATGGGCCTATATTTCTGTAGAGAAGTTTAGCTGAGATGCTTTTATGTAGTAAGATACCGGCAACTATTTTTTGAATTTCAAGATATTTGAATTGGCTGCAAAGCTATAGCATTGAAGACCTAGAAAAAAAATAGATATATACAATTCTGGGAGAATGGGTCTCAGTCCAACCAAACAGTAAAAGTTTTGCTAAAGTATGGAATTTCCTTGGGGAGTTATTCTATTAGATTCAGTGTATCTGGAATTTCCTGTCACAATAATTACTTAAAAATTAATCAAAATTCTGAGGTCATAAGAGACAAAGAATAACATATGATTATGTCATTAATTTTAATATAAATTCAAATAAAATGATTTATGTGTTAATTCCAAAATATGGATAAATAAGGAATCACTTTTTTGTTGTTTTTAATGTTTTTCCATCCATTACCCTGTAGAGATAGTCCCTGCAGTAGATTTATCTTTTGTCTGGACTAACCTTAAAGTATTCCATAACCATCTAACAAGCAAGTGTTCTTTAAAATAGCCACTTTTCAACAAGAAAGAATTGCCTAATCAACATATTGTGAGGTTGTATCTGAGGGACTCTAACAACAAATTTCACTATAAAATTCCCTTTAGAATAAACAACAAAACAAAAGGTCCTCTACTATGCCCTATATATTACTTTTAAATTTAATGTAATCTTAAGAGGAAATATTAAACTTGGATAGTTTATAAACTGCAAACTATATTTTCCAGGAAAAAAAAAATGTGTACTTAAAGACTAGGAAAATCTCATGGGGCACATTTCATCACTGTGATATAAACTCTAGGAAATAGTGTTTCTACTGCTTCAGTTTTAATTTTATATAGTAAAAATCTGCTCCAGTTAAAATAGCAATACAATGAGGATCAACAGTGGAGAGATTTGAAGCCAGTACATAAGAACTACAAGCACACCCAATAAAATAAACCAAAAATATATATCACAAGGATTGATCTTTTTTCCCTTGACATAACATGAGGAGTAGATACATATCTCAAATCTTATTTTTATACTTTTAGCTTTCTTACAGATTTATATACTCTTATATCATAATATGCTTGCTTTGTAAATTCTATTAATTAAAATAACCCCTCTCAGAACAGCATTTTGTTTAAGGTGGTACTATCACAATGTTGCTGATATCAAAACTGTATCAAAGTCAATGTTGCTGGAACAAAATAGCATCAAACTCTCAAGCATGGTAGCTTATCCAATCTAAATACCAGGCTGATGGAGAATTTAAAAATGTTTAAAATATGCATTTTAAAAAGGTTCTCTCGGTAGGTAATGCATGCAGTAGAGGAAGGTGCATTCCTGTGACAAGATGAGGACTAGAGTTGACTTTGCTGTTTTCCCCTATGACAGCAGGAGGTTACTCACTCAAACACAGAAATAAGTGACCAGATGAACTACAGGTACAATCCAATGTGTGATAGCTGTGATCATTTTGTGATCCTCTAATGAAAAGACTCTGTAGTGGATCCCCAGCAGAACACATTGACAACTTGTTCTAGCTGACACTGGAGGCCATTTAACTCTGGAATGAATATCTATCAAAAAGGCATGTCACTCTCATTTAAACTGTTTTCACATCACTTTGACATGTACGGAGAGTGCAAGATTTTTCAGTCATCCAACAGAACTTTGCTTGTAAACATGAGAGTTGTTTAACAGCTTATTTGGGTGTAACTTAACCTCAAAGAGAATATATTCAACCCTCAATGCCTTTTGGTTTACTGTTTTGCCGCTTCTACCCCATCCTAAAACCCCTGAAACAACCCTTGCTCTCTCACCAAAGCAAGCAACAGACCAGAGAAATTCACTTTTCATTGCAACTCTGTAAAAAAATGCAGCAAAATCACACATTATTCAAGGTTGCAGTTTCTTGCTGTGCACTGTGCTTGCCTGTGGTAATCTGTAGACAGCATATAAGTGAGGGCTTTTAGTGCTATGGAGGACATCAACATCTGCTGTAGGAGAGAACCTGACTTAGACTTAGAGCTGTGCTTTACACACCTGACCCTGTTTTTGTCAAATTAAGGCATTTGGGGGGGGGGCTTGACAAGCTGTGCTTAGAGACCCCTGTAAGAGACTTTCTAGCTGAATATAAAGAAAGCCTTTGTGAGAAGGCAGCAGGTCCTACAGAAGAGCCTCAGTGCCTGTGATGCCTTTCCATGGCTGTTGCAATTGTAAGCTCCCCTTGAGGAGGAAAAGGTGTCAACATTCCTTGAAAGTCTGTTTTATTGTATGTTAGGATGCAATGTATTTCACCTTCTAAAACTTGGAAACAGGGCATTCAACATTAAATAATACAGCTTTCCAAAGATGAGTATGCTCATTTGGATATCAAGTTTTTGGTTTGGGTTTGGGTTTGAGTTTGTTTTATCAGAACCACAAAATTGGCTTCCTTAAATTTCTAGATTAGAACACTACTGTTCTGCTGATCTGAGGATAATTAACTTATTAGCCTCAGCTGTAGCATCTTTTTATTCTGCTCAGTTTTTTTTTCTTTTTTCTTTTTTTCGTAAACTTTAGATGGATTGCTCTAGCAGTACATGCTTACATTCCAAACTTCTCCTGAGAAGTGTATACCATGTGGAGGACTCTAACTTCCCTCTTCTTACCTTAGAAATGGGCATGTACACGATTACAATGCTTTGTGCTTGTACTAAGAGGAAGAAGAATTGATTAGCCTTGAACTTCAAAATTCTTTGAATTATCTTATTATCTTGATAATCTGTCTCATGTTGGCACTTAACCTGTATTACCATCAGCATCTTTGTCAATGCCTGAAGTTCGGCATTTTGGTCCTGTGTTTGTAGATCAGCTGTGGGTTGTGGGTGGGTCTGGTTCTGGGTGGGTCTGGCTCTGTTGTTAATGATTTTATATATATATATATATGTGTGTGTGTGTGTGTGTGTGTGTGTGTGTGTGTGTGTGTGTGCGCAAATTGTAGTTGATAAATACTGAGAAAGTTATGAATCAAGTATAGAACATGATTAGTATATAAGTGAGAAAATACAATCAAAATTCATGTCTTTATGAAATGTATGGTAAAGAAAAAAATATTTCTGTAAGAAAATTTAATTTACAATGCACTGTGAAATAGCATTATTAATATTGGATTAAGTTAATGAAATAAAAACTGGGGATGGGTCATGAAATATAAGCTGAGCAATTGATGCTCTCTTTCTGTAGAGTGTTTCCATTAAAATGAATGACTGTACTATAGGTTTCATGGGTATGATTTATCCACCAGGGTGAGGAAAATGAATTTCATTAACTGCAAAGTCACAACCAAAACCAGAAAGTAAATGTTGAATCTAGGTCCTTACATTCTCAGCAATTAGTCATTTCACCACTCCTCTACATCTTTCTAAAGTAGAAAATGTTATACATACAGACTAAGAGCCAGAAATATTACAAGGGCTTCATAGCTAGTGCTGTGGTTTTGTTTCCGATAAGGTTCACAGTCGAACAAAGTGAGATGGCAGATTGTATCCAGGTCAAAACAGATCATAACATTATCAGTGGATGAAACTCTCTGAGGCGAAAACAAGTAAAAGGAATTGGAAACACATGTGGTTTGATTCTATTCCAATGCCCATATCAGAACTAAGTATAGCTGTCAATAGGTTTTCTGGCTTTTATTGCCCATCTGAAGCAGTGTCTTTGCAATCTCACTAGTCCCTGTTAATGAAAACATTGGTTCAATCAATATTAATTGAATAGCTACTCTGGCATACTGTGTTCTAGGTACTGTAGATCAATCAGGGGATGGTAAGTGCCAAGTTCTTGTATTCAAGAAACATAATTTTGTAGTGAAAAGAAGATAGACAATAAATAGTATCGAAGGTAGTGGTAAGTATTAGGAAGAAAGTATTAGTGTAGTAGAAGGACTGTAAAAATGTTCTATTGTTTTAGTTATAGTGAAGCTCATTAAGGAAATGAAGGTTAAGCAGAAATACATAGGCAGGCATAAGAAATCCTGCAAATAGATGCCTAGCAATAAACTTACTTTGGTCCTCTAGTTCCAAGTCAGTTTCATCAGTATTTCCCATTGAGCCTTTCGAGGATTCCACACATGGCTAGCCTTGCATCTTTAGTTTACTCATTTATAATAACAGGTTTGTGGTATTATTGAGAGCAAAAAAAATAACATATATCCTTACTTTTCTTGTAATTTACTCCCTCCTAGTGTGTTAACTAGCTTCTTACTAGTGTTCCAAAATACCTGAGGAAATAAACTTAAGGAAGGATTTATTTTGACTTAGCACTTTCAGAAGTTTCAGTTCATGGTTTCCTGTCTCCATTGCTTTGGGCCCAAGGCAAGACATCGTAGTTGCATGTGGCAGGGTGTGAGAAGGAGGTTGTTTACATCACAGTGTCATAAAACACAAAGAAATAAGAAGAGATCAGTGATAAGTTATGTTTCAAAAGCATGACAACAGATATTTACTTATTAGATGAATGCCTTACATACTAGGGTTTTCACTTCTCACAAATAGTAACACTAGCTAGTGACAAAGCAATCTACCCATGAGCTTGTGAGGGTCAATTCATGACCTGTCTGTCACACTTAGCAATAAAAAGTACTGATCTTTTCAATAAATACCTCAATGGCTATTTCTCAGTCTTTATATTAGGGTTAATTCTGTGACTTGAAATGGCCATTATAATGCAGCAAATGAGGGTTCCATTCAGAGCCTTAGCCTCCAAAGGCTTAACCCACCTCTTCTTGTTTTAGATCCTTGCCTCTTTTATAAAAATAAAAATTAGTTTTTTGTCTAGAAGACATGACTGGAACCATGTCAAAATGAGTCTATTTATCCCTGTGGCCACAGTGAAATCCGAGTTAAGAGATGAGAAAGCAATAATTAGCCAAGTTGCCTTTTGTTAGTTACAAATCCATGAATGTTAGCCTTACAATACAAGAAATTTCCAGGTAACACATTGGCATAGGTTTAAACTATCGTGATAATTATATTAGGTAAATGGATTTTAGAATAATTCTTGGCTTAGCTTGAGTTTCCATTGCTACCATGAAATACCATGATAAAAAAAGCAAGTTTTGGAGAACAGGGTTTATATGAATTATATTTTCATATGTCTCTTCACTATCGAAGTCAGGACAGGAACTCAAACAAAGTACTAACCTGGCAGCAAGAGCTGATGCAGAGGCCATGGAGGAGTGCTGCTCCTTTCTCAGCCTGGCTTTCTCAGATGCTCTCTTTCTTTTTTTATTGGTTACTTTATTTATTTACATTTCAAACGTTATCCCTCTTCCTGGTTTCCCCTCAGCAAACACCCTATCCCATGCCACCTCCCCCTGCTTCTATGAGGGTGCTTCCCCACCTGTAGGACCTTGAAAGGCAGCCTGGTTTCTGGTGGACCAAAAGTTGGAAACCCCAGTGACCCCAGGTGACCCTTAGGGACAGCAGGTCTCCCCTCAGACTCTAGGCTCTTGACCGGAGTCCTCCATAGATTTGTGTCCTTCAGTAACAATAGGGCAATGCCACAAAGCCTGAAGACAGATCTCGATATTAATGAGGCACCTGTAGACCAGAAGGCTTAGCCAATTAAGCTTTCCTTCCCAGATACTCCTCTTTGCAAAAGATATTTAACCTCAGGCCCGCCCTGAGAAACCAGGGTACTGTTTTATTCATCCACTTGTAAAAGCCTTAAAACCATGGAGTGCCTCTTTTCATCTGGGCTCCACCATGAGGAGTCATAGAGGCCTTCACCTACAAAGCCACCATCTAGTTTCCCATACTAGGCCTCTCTGTGCTCTCAGCCAAGACCACCAGGCAGAGCCAAAGACTTTCCTGAGGGACCCAGCCAGAGTTCCTCCCCACCCCCTTGCAGGACCCAGCCTGAGCACTCTCCCTCTCCCTTTCTGCCTATAGCCCAAACTCATGGAAGCATTTTCTTAATTAAAGTCTCCTCATCTCATATAATTTAGCTTGTGTCAAGTTAACACATCCAGGACATTTGTCAATGAAGAATCAGACTATCTTCAGATAACTGATATCTTTCCTCTAATGGATATTAGTTCTCACGAGTTAAGTGATCATGGTGGTTTAATTTTGGAATGTATACTTAGAACTCAGTCTGGGATCATAGCCTTGGTTTTGATTGTATGAGTGATGTACTTCACATTCCTATGTTATAGAATGAAGAAGAAGGGAAAAGAGTAAAAGGGGGTGGTCATTGAGGCAGTCTGAATGCTTATACTATTTACTAGATACATAAACTTGAAAGACCTATAAACTCATGTTAATTTGATAAAAACTGATAACAATTCTATAAGTATGACCAAATGGAATCTTTATTATTATTATTATCATTATCACTACTACTATTGTTGTTGTTATTGTTATTATTTTAGTTGGAATCTCACAATGTAGCATTGGCTGGTCTATAACTTTCTAAGGAGTCCAAACTGACTTCTAACTTATATGCATTCACCTGCTTGGATTAAAGTTGTGCAACACCGTGACACTATGCTGAGCCCAGATAGATTCTTACAGGGCCCTCCTAAGTTCTGTTGTATTCTTTCATTTAGACTACACCTGGTTGCTAACAGTTTCCATGCCCTACCACCTGCCTAAACTAGCTAGATAAAAGCTGATACTTTCTCAGTGTAAACAACATTGCTAAACAGCAAATCTTGTATACTCACTAGGAAAAAAGAATATGAAGAATGACAAGGGTAAGTTACAGCCTTTCCTTTCAGCCCTCCAATCTTTTTGATGTATTTCATAATCTCAATTTTCCAAAAACAACTCCAATTATATCTTATAGAAACACTAAAATTTTCCTAAGCTTGCAAAATCTGTGGGTATTTTTTGTATTTTTGTTACATAGTCTTCCTCTCTGGTTATTAAAAAAATAACATAATATTTTGTCTATGAAAAAAAGGCTTCTGAACTATTGATGAGACATTTGTTTTGAGCTGATCTTTGACAAAATCAGAATGCATTTGTCCTCAGAAATTAAGCTAGGCAAGTCTTACTTTTAATTATAATACAACATGATATTGTTTCATATATTTGTGATTGATTGTTACATTCTGAAGTATATTTGGTAGGCTGGCTTTCCTATAACTATCCAAGTAAAAATTATTTTAAAATTTGTTGAAAAAACTCGCAATCATTCCTTCTTTGAGTAATGGTTTATATTATCTTCAACTATTTTCCTTTAGCGAATGGGCAAAACTAAATAAGTTTACAATCATTTCAAGAATAGTAAATTCCAAAGTAGTATAATTATAATGCATGTAATTAATGTAACATACTTTTGAATGTACCTTTATCATTTGTTTTAGGTACATTCACCAAAATACATGTTAGCATAGCAGTTTTTGTATTTAATTTTATTTCATTTGAAAAACATTTGTTCATGGAAGACAGATACTATGAAGATTAATATGACAGTATTTAAGTAAAAATTGCTTCTTAAATGTTTGTTCCTTTAAAAAGTTGTTCTCTCGAGATCTGAGAATTTTCAAAAGTGACATTAAGAAAATCTTACATGCTGTCACAAATTATCCCAACACCCACTGGGAAATTCATAAATGTTTACATAAGGAACCTGGAAATAAACTACTCAGATTTTTAAAGTGTATTTCTGTTGATAATTTAAAATATAGACATGGTCAATTTATTCTTATCAATTGTAATTGATATGGTAAAATGTATGCTTATGATGGCTACATGGTAATTTTCCGTAAGTTTATTTTCAGAATACAAATGATTCAACTCTATAAAAACATTAATTTCTGGATAAAAACAACCAGCTATTATTTTTATTTTCACTAAGCAATTTGACTCTTGTGCCAGTAAAGGGTATTCCAAAAGGGCCTTTTGGTATTTGGTGCTCTGTTTTGTCCTTACTTGATGTTTTGCCTGTATTTTAATTTGCATATTGAACTTTTAAAAGATGCCTGAGTCATGCTATGAGCTCCACTTGTGATTTCTACACCTAGTTCGAACTGTTTCCTCAAGAACATCTTTTTTCCCTCATCCTATCTTCAAATATCACTTAAAATTGTTTTAAACTCACCAGAAGAGGAGCACATCTCTTTATAATGACAAACTTTCATTGAACAGTTGATTGTTGCTCAAAATTTATAAATGATATATGAGTACTCTGTTTAACTCATTCCCTTCTTTCTCCAACTTCTCCTGTACACTTACTCCTTCTCAAATTCATGGCCTCTTATTTTTTATTATTCACACACATGTGCAGTCCTTCTGCCTCCACTTCCTTGAGCCTTAGGTGTGCTTAGGGATTGTCTTGTAGGTGTATCAATTGTTGCTGAACACTCCACAGTGAGTTATTCTCTATGTTTTAACCAGTTTTAGATTTCTCTAATGGTTTTTGCCTACTGGAAAAAGAAACTTTCTTGATGAAGTATGAGATCTACCTTACCTGTGGGTATCAGGATCAGTACTAAGATAACACATAATTATTATGCTAATTTAGGAAAGCACCAGTGGTAGGTTTTCCCCTGGGTCCATGGATTCATTGGCCACAGACTGGCTTACTGTATTAGATATGAATTCTTTGCTATTGAGAAGACATTAGGTTTAATTAGATGGCTGTAGGTCACCAGGAAGACATAAATGCCACTTGTAGATGTCTTGGCATGCTGGTCATTTTTGTGACCAATGTATTTAAGCTTTGCTGATAGATAGGATTATTGGTTACTTTTCTTCCTTTAAGAGTTCTTTTTAATACTATGAGAACTAATCCTTAGTCAAGAGGCTTCAATGACATTGCAAGCTTGTTTGCTCCATTCCATATTCAAAGTGTTTGCTGTCTTTGGCAATAGGATCTTACAATCAATTTATAAGAGGTAATGAATGGAAATAGCAGTGGCCTACACTCAAACTTGCCCAACAACTCAAAGATGTATCCCGTGGCTGGTTCTGGGAATTTCATTAAATGGTCAATGGCTTTTGGAGAGGGCACTGTAACTCAAGTGGCATAACCTCATTTAACGCACACACACACACACACACACACACACACTCTCTATCACCACCAATATCAAAATAACATAATTTAACAATCATTGGTAATTAATATTTCTCAAAGTGAATGGACTCATCATGTTGGCAAATTTACTATTTGTTAAATGACAATATGGTCACATTGTCTACACTTCCCAGAAGTTTTCTGGAAGAGTGAATAGGATAATAGATTTAGAAACTTAATATAAATGGTGAAAGGATTTTTAAAATATACCTAAGTATTGTCTTAGAAAGTGATCTATTGACTAATAAATATGATGCTATGTCAACCCATGCTTCACTTGCTCTATACAAGTTTTCTTTACTATATCACAAACTGAACTCTTCTGTACAATGCTTTATAATATAATAAACCTACCAGTGACCAATTTTTTTGGTGTTGCAGGTTACATCAATTCTAATGATTTTGATCTTGGTGACATAAAATTGACTCTCTTCACTTTTCTAATATGTAGATGTTTTACCATAGTATAAGGTTTTGCAAAGAAGTCTACTGCTCTGGGTTGGAGGATAGAGTTTCTAACAGAGGAAGTTCAATGAAACTAGGCAAACAATAGCAAGATTGACTTGAATCAAATCAGACAGAAAGCCATAGGCAACCATGGGAAGAAGTACTCAGAAAAGTTTAGTAAACCCTAATGAAAGACTTCTAGTAAATTTGACACTCAGTAGAGAAAACAGAAAGATGTCAGAAAGTCAGAAATAAGGTGAATTGAACTTTAAGAAATTTTCAGTACACTAAGAAATACATAGCCCTGTGGTAAATGAGAGTTCTGGAGAAGAACTTACTTTAAAAAGATTATTGTCTTGAAAGAAGTAGTTAAGACCAAAATAATGGGCTATAGCTCTACTCTGAATTTATAGGCTAATTTCTGAAGCCTTCCTTTTAATATTTTGATTTTTATCTCATAGTGTTTTGTACAACACAGAGTATACTTACCTTATTGTTACAGTTGGTCTTTGGAAATTAGAAATTTTAACATACAAATGATAGAACTCAGTCAACAATAAAAGAAAGGAAGACTGCATTTAAATAGACCAATAAGCAAAGGGTTGTTTGTTGCTGCATCTTAGACTATGGAAAATAGGGGAATATTTAAAATGTAGTACTACATAGTTGTAAGCCAATATGATTATGCTTTCTCCTATGCAGAGTAGCCTCTTATACCCAGCAGTGATTACACCACTACCATCGCTGGTTGCTGGTGATAGAAGCTCTATCAGCAACTTCAGTGGCAGCTGGATAAAAAGTTCTACATTTATCTCAAAAAAAATTATATTTCATGCTAAAGTCTTGTTATACAGCCTGAAAATTTATTCTGAATCAACTTTGAAAAGAAGAGAGCTTAAGTACTTGACAGCAGTTATATAGTCAACGCAGGCCATAATTTCTGTTTCAGAAACCATGTGTGCAAGCTGATTTTTTTTCATCTGTAGCAAGAGTTCTGGGGCCAGATTTTCAAACAAGCATTTGTGTGTATAAAATGGGTAATTGCACACACAAATGGACAATTTTGTATGCAATTATCCATTTTGCATACACAATTATATGCTTCTGAGGGTATAACACATGTACATGAGATTTGGTAAGCCTACACATTACACCTTCCTTTGAAAATCTAGTCCCCATTGTAGGTTTATTGTACAGAAACGAAAAACGGTATTCTTGAAAAAAAAACAAAACTGTGACATTATCTTCCCATGGATCATCCCTTTCCTTTAACAATTTTTACACCTACTCATTTATCATCTGAGGAATCCCAACAGCCCTTTTATGTATGAATGCTAAACAGAACTACTGTTTTATTGTAGAAATGAAGAAATAAAGATGTGTCAGTTGGACTGCTTTAAATATTACTCAGTATCCATTTAAGCTCCGTAATAACTGTGAGCTCTAATGCCATTCTTAAAGATCAATGAGTACCTACAATACAGGAGATGTGCACAAATACCAACTTTGATGTTCAAGGACCGACTATGTCCAAGCTTATTCCCACTTCTTTTCTGACAAAAGACTTGAACTGCTTCCTTTTACTAGCTTACATCTAAAAAGAGTACAAGTTTTAATAGGAGGGCTTGTTCACCTGGAAAATTCCTATGTCGTTGTCAAAACAAGAGAATAAAATGTTCACTCACTTCACAAAAGCAAATTGTGTCTTTGAGTGTGTAGAAAGCATGCCTCTCAGAAAGTTGATGAAAGAAGTTTATTTGACTGATAGAAGCCCGAGGTTTCTGGTTATACATGTGACTTTCTTAGGAAATTGAACAGTCTTCTTTATGGCTTTGATAGCCCCAAAGGAAGACAGATACTTTGGAATATTTGTTGTTGTTATATTTAAGTTTTGCTGCCCTTTCCTATTCCTTATTGACTTGCTACCTGTCTAGCATGCCATTTTGTGGTCTGTGCTGTCAGTACTGCAGAAGTAGAAGCTTAAGTTTTTCTTAGAGAAGAAAAGAATATTATTTTTCCATGATTGTGTCTGAAACCTCTGAATTGTGTATTAAAAGTATGCTGTATAATTTGAAGTGAGCTTTTCATTGAGGTGTTAATATCTACTAGTAAAAAATAATAATAATAAAAAAAGCAGCAAGAGTTCCCCTCACAGAAAGTCATTAGTTCAAGATAGCAAGGAATAGCATTATAATGAGTGACCTAACTTTGAGGCAGACAACTGCTTCTTGATTGAAAAAAATAATTTATTTGCTTTGAGCAAAAGTGTGTGTGTGTGTGTGTGTGTGTGTGTAAATATAATCACACCTTGGTGGTCAAACCCTCTTAAAAACATGGCTCAGCCAATGATATTTGTAATTTCTTTTAAAATAGCTAAAGTTGAGACAGACCTCTAGGAATAAATGGCATGCTGCTCATTACTCTAAAACTTTTCATGAGTGCATTTACTGATTTGCTTAATAATTTGTGTTTCTTTAGCTACTTGTATCTTAGGTTCCCAGTGTGCTTTATAAATAAATATTCCTCTTCTTAGAATGCCATCACGAAGATGTACATGTGTACATGTGGTTTTAACATACTCTAAATGATTTAATAGTATACAGTAGGTCACAAAGTACAGTACTATGGGGTGGTGGGCTGTGAGAGGCAGCTGGGTACCTGGTGGAGCATAGGCCTTGAACCCTGAATAATACCCTAAATGGGACTGTAGGTGTTCGGCCTTGCTCCTGGGCCTTTCACTTATCCACAGCCCCTCCCAAAGAAAGGTTTGTGCCCTTAGGTCACATAGCACAGGTAATGCAGATAGAGGGCATGACTACAGGCATCAGAGCCTCAAGAGCTCTCCATATTGAGATATGTAAGGCCAGAGGGTGTAGCCAATTGAACATTCCTTCCCAGACCCTCCTCCCTGTGAAAGATATTTAACCTCAGGCCCACCCTGAGGACTCAGGGTACAGCTACATTCATTTTCCTCCATGACCATAAACCTTTTAAAACCATGGACTTCCTCATGTCTTTGGGGCCTACCGTGGGGAACCTTAGAGGAGGACTTCAACTAATGAGCTGTTGAAGACTAATCTCCCACCTGGAGGACCTCTCTGTATTCCAGCCACAGAGATCTGCCAACTCAAACAAGCTAGCCGAGCCAGCCATGACCCAGCCAGGTGAGTTGCCATGACCAAGAGTCTCCACCCCACAGGGTGCTGCCGGAGCTTCTCCCTCTTGCCCCTCTTGGCTGTGGGCTGGTCCAGCCAAATACTCCCATCTCAGTCCTTCTGTGGCCTCCCAGCAGTGCCTGGGAACCCAAGAACAGAGACCAGCTGGTCTCCATCTAGCCATTTTGGCCTGGAGACCCTTGACCTGAGAGCTCTGCCCTAAGGGATGGGGTCACAGGCTGAGATCTCCCCACATCCAGGTGGAGTCTGGCAGCTTCTCATAGCCCACCTTCTTCCCAGCACAGCATGTAGTGAACTCAGTCAAATTCCCACCCTTCTGTTCCCCTGAGCCATGGTTGCAGACACCTGGGGAACAGACAGGTGGGAACCACAACTCAGCCCAAAAGAACCCATGCCCATGTGTGGGCACCACAGTCCTACAACTGGTGGAGGATGTGGACAAAGCCAACTCCAAGTGTACCCCACTGGTGCCCACGAAGAACCACTCCATAGAACTCAAGGACAGTGAGTAACTCCTGGCCTAGTTAGAAAGTCTAGGCCTCTCTCTGCCCCGACCTTCTCTCTCCACATTTTCCTGGCCAGCTTCTTCCCATTGACCCTTAGCTTCAGTCTAACTCATGCCTAGTTCAAAAGACTAGGCCTCTCTCTCTCTCTCTCTCTCTCTCTCTGCCTCTCTCTGTCTCTTTCTCCACGTGTTCCTGGCCAGCTTCTTCCCTTTGAACTTTAGCTACAGCCTCCAACTCAAATGCAAGATGGCAACAATCCCCTAGCCTCCACTCTCTGCCCATCCCCCCACCCCACAGAGAGGGCTCCTTTACAGCTAACCCTCATTCTAAGACTCTTTCCCTTGGTTGAGAGATTCCCCTTTCCTTTTGAGACAGTTTACTTCTTGTGGCTGAGAACCCCAGGCCAGGCCTGGAAAGACTGTTCTCTTTCTCTCTCTCAAGAGTACCAGCTCCAAGCTATAATCCCCAACAAGTCTCCTCCAAGGGTCACTCTTAAATGTGCTGCCTGCTAGCATAGGCTTCTCCCTCTTCTCCTCCGTCATTTGCTGCCAGCTACAGCCAATTAGTTCAGACAGTTTGCCTGATGCAGTGGGTCCAGGACCCTGTTTGCTCCCTTTGCCCCTGTGTTCCTTAGACCCTAGTTCTAGGTCTCCTCCCCTTGGGTGAGACATTCCCTTTTCATTTTGAGACAGTTACTTTCCCATAGCTGAGAACTCCAAGATGAGCCTGGAGGAACTGCTCTCAGGAGCTGCCAGCTCCAACCCAGCTTCAACGTGTCTCCCCCATGGCTCAGTCTTTTACACAGTCTCTCGTTCCTTCTGGCTCTGACTGTCCTATCAAGCCTCTGTGCTTCTTCCTTTAAGATTTTCTTCAAGGTTAGCCTTTCTTCTCCTCTACATTAGGATTTACAGGCTAAGAAAAACAAACGGGAAATACAGAAGACCTCTCAGCTTGAGCACCCAGCACCACATGGCAGAACAGCTACTACATGGCAGAGCAGGCCTCTCCCCCACTGCTTCTAAACATGTCAAGGACAACAGAGAAGCACACCTGAGACCCTTAACCCAAGTTTTTAATGCTTTTTCTCCCTAACAGGAATATCTGAAACAATGTTTGTGCTTTTTAACCCAAAATTTTCTTGCTTTTTATTTAAATGTTTCCTTTTCTCCCTAAAATTTGTGATATATGTCCAAGAATTTTTAACCTTTTTGAGATTTGTTTTAAGGTTCAAAAGTCATCTAATCTACTTCCACAGGTCAAATCAACTATGCTGATCACCATTTTTCAGCCCTTAATTAACAACTGTTTCCTTTTACAGACAAACTGTTGCTGCCTATCCCAGATACATAATTAGCATGATGTTTTTCTTCCTCATCCATCCAAAACAGACTCAAAGGTGCCTTCCAAGACTAAATTTCTCAAATACCTTTGCTTTTCTAGGATTATAATGACAGACCAGACGTGCTCACCCACTCTTTGCAGACATCCCTCTGCTGGGGTTCTGCTCCCCTGTTGTGATCACTCTACAGGTACTCCCACAAATCCAGTGGAGACAACACCATCTCCTAGAACCTGCCTTGGACAACAAGCTGCCTTTTCCAGATACCTCACCTGACTGAAGACTCCCAAGACACACTCCGAGATCCAGAGACATGCACTGAGTCCTACAGAAGACAGATCCAGAACTTCCAGCTACAGATGAACTCTCTTGCCAAAATCAAATGACTACTTAACGTGAGAAAACTTACAGGTTAGTAAGGAAGACATAATGTCTACCCAGATTAATCAGATGTTATTACTCTCAAATTGTACAACCCATGACAATGATCCCTTGCTTTCCCAACCCCCACCCTCGACTTTCCTTACCCTGTGACTTAATTGTGGTAGCCCCTACAGCCTGTGTAGTGTTTTCTTTTGACTTCACCTCATCCAAAATTTTCACTACAAATGACAGTCAATTAATGAGCCACCGCCAACTAATCTTCCATGGAGGACTTCTCTGTGTTCCAGCCATGGAGGCCCACCAACTCAAGCAAGCTAGCCAAGCCAGCCATGATGCAGCCAAGCGAGTCACCATGACTAAGGGTCTCTACCCTGTGGGGCACTGCTGGAACTTCTCTCCCGTGTCCCTTTTGGGTGCGGCCAGTCCAGTCCAGTCCATATGCCCCCCAGTCTCAACTCTTCCACGGACTTCTGGCAGCTCCTAGGAGCCCAAGAACAGAGATCAGCTAGTATCCATCTAGCCCCTGTGGCCCAAAGACCCCCCCAACCTGAGAGCTTTGCCCACATAGGGTCCCAGGCTGAGACCTCTCCATGACCAGGTGGAGCCCTGCAGCTTCTCATAGCGCAGCATCTGCCTAGCGCCATGTGGAGTGAACTCAACTCAGTCAAATTCCTGTGCTTTTGCCTCCCTGAGCTGAGGCAGACATGCGGGATCCACAACTCAGCCCAACAGGACCCATGCCCATGCTCGAGCTACAGCCCCACATGGTACAATCAGTTATCAGCCATTTTTGTGAAATGATTTACTCTAAATATGCATATGTCACCATAATATGAAAAACATGTCACTCATGTACAAATTTCTGTACAGGATACTGATAAATAATACCAGCCACAGCCATACCCCAAACATGGTAGGTATAATTTCAAAACAAAATCTTAAGTACTTAACACCTAAGGGAGAAGTTTTCAGACCCAGTCACATAATTGAAATTGATTTACAAAAGCTCTGTAAATATGTTTATTAAGTTAATCAAGTTTTGGACTTTTTAATATCAAAGTTTGACCAAAGATTTTTACCATTTACTTATATTTATCTAGGACTTTCTATTATAGTTGATTTCTTACCAAGCTCCCTATTATCTTCATGTGCATACTAGATAGGTCTTGGTTTTACAGCAATCATTTTGTTTAGCTGTCTAATGAACCAGAAGTCTTCAACTAGGATGCCTCTAGGTCATTTACCAAAGTGCAGTGTGGCTACTATATTCATAAATTGAAAAGAGCTTTTACAAGTCTATGTTATGGGAGCTAGAGAAAGCAATCTTGGCTGACATATTAGAAAATGCATTTCCTTAAAATTCTGTAACATGGAGTTCAGAGTTAAGAATTCACACACAGATGTTTTGTTCTATACTCGAGTTGTACTTTTGCATGCCACTAAGCCTACAGTCATGTCCTTAGCACATAAATTTGTAATTTTAAGCATACACTACGTGCTGAAATATTTATATACAAGTAGGCCTTGGGAACACATAACTTTTACCCTTGGTGAGCTGTTACAAATGAATATGCAAGATCATATGCACATATGCAAATGGAATCAGACTCTTCTGTCTCCCCTATCTTCACCAAATTTCTTTTATATGGGAAGGAATTCAGTTTAAAAGTGAATGCATTCAGAATTTATCCTTCTGCCCCGTTTCTACAAACCATCCTTTCCCCATGTAACAATTTCCACTTGGACAAGTTTCTCATCCTGTTAATGCCTTGTGCATTTCCTTTATCCGAGCAGTCTTTCTGGCAAGCAGTTTGCTCCTCGAAGCAGCTTCTTTAAGCTTAAAGAAGTTTGAGCTGTACGCATAAAGAGCTTTCTTTCATCCAAGAAACCATCAAGAAAAAGGCATTCTAAAGGAAGTGTAAACTCACAAGCAAGCTTATAAAAAAGGGCTAGTCTATTTAACTCCAGAAATGACAACAGACAATGGCTTCAGGGGTTTGATGACATTGAAATGTCCATGCCCTGAGGATTTCATTTATTCTGGTAATGGAAACACTGTTTTGAGACTTCCACGCTGTTTGCATTAATCACACCTACCACAACTTGTTTTAAGATAATATTGTTTTGTTTATGCTAAAATGATCTAATTAAAAATTGACTGTAATCTTGCCTGGGAAACTTTGGGGAATTTAATGCATAATCAGAATGCAACAGATAATATCCTCATCAGTGAATGAGACTAAGACCTTAACCGAAGGCCAGAAACAAATTACCCAATCACCCATCAGACAGCAGAATGAGAAGATTTAGTGTGTATTTAACTGGAACGCATGTATTTTGCAGGCTCACTAGATGCAAAATCATGTAGAACAAGACATCAGCAAGCTATTTGAAAATGAAGGGATACTTTACTTATCTCAAGATTTGGACATGTTTCTGAACAGGGAGAAATAGCTCAGGATAACCCCTTTCTTTTCAAATCTCATATCCTAGACAGATTTTAGAACTTTTAAAACTGAAGAACAAAGTTGCCCTTTTGCTGAAGGATACATATTTTTCAAGGTTATGATTTTATTGTGCCCATTTGTTGTAGTGGTGGTCTGTTTATGAGGAGAGACCAAGGTCGAGTGGCTGTGCTTCATTAAGACAGGGATGATGAAAGGAGGAGCAAAATACATTCATCAGCAAACCAATATAAAAATGAAAGAAAATTTACAGAGGAGAGCATGGGGCAATGAGGGACAAAATGTCCACAGCCTCTCAATCAAAGACAGATAATATGACTTCTGACTCTCTCAATTAGTTGTACCCCTGTGCCACTCACAGGCACTCATTTCTCCCTCTCCATTTATTTTAATTAAACTAAACTAGAGTCCTTGTCTTTTAATTGTCATTAACATTTTGTTGGCTTTCCTGACCCTAAGATAGAACTTCCTTAATGTTACCAGTAATACCCGTTTTATTTAGCTTCCAGTCTTTTCATTTGTAACATCTGTAGCATCAGGCAGATCAACATATTACTTTCTGTCTTTGAAAAAATAAAAGAGTGTATCTGTTTCTTTTCTTCACAATATATTCAAAATTTGACCTTAATTGTGTAAAGTCAACATTGATTCACAGTTTCAAATGACTTTTTAATCTTACTGTGAGTCCTGTGAATATTCTGAAATTGTTTTATCTTGATAGCTCAGGATTTTGTATACCATTTTTTTTCATGTGAGGTGCTTTGTCACACAACTTGTGAAATAATTATTTTCTATGAGCAAGTAAATTGAAGAGGGTTAATTAAGATGTACAAAAATCGTTGCTTTCATTTCCACCATTAAATTTATATCCAAAGCCACTCTTTCCCATAGAGAAGCATTCTTCTAGAATGCCTAATGGTTAACAATTACTTCTTTTCTTCATCTTTATAAAATACCAAGTATAAAGCAAAGTAGTTAGAATCTCAACACCATGGATATTTGCATGATGACCCAAATATAAATAGAAGTGATATGCAGAGCTTTAATAGCAACAAATCTGAATGTGCAAGGTAATATCTTCCTTCTGTGCCTAATTCTTCAGTAAGTATTTACAATATAAATGCTATGAGCTTTTCTAGGTCATTTGGCATTATGTGAAAAACAATCACTCTGACGTCATATGGTGAAGCATCAGTATCTACACAGACTGGTAGGTCATGGTCATGATGTAAATCCTTGAGGACATCAGTTGTCTTCTAATCAATTTAAAAGTGGCTTGAAATTAATTTTTCCAGTGAAACTGTTCATTCTCTTATAAGAGTTCTCTTGTAAGCCTAGTTGCTATGTGAAGGTTGCTTTAATTTACTAAAGTAGACTTAACAAAAATAGAAGAAAATACATAATTCTATGTATATAAAAGTGGCACATATTTATATCAAGAACATGATACATACTTTTCATATAACACATAAATAGTATAAGGATATTCATATACTTTGAGGTGAAATTAATCAATTATGCTCCAAACACTGGGACTAGAATTTCTTTTTGAAACTACACCACTGGTGATAAAGAGAGATATGGGAGACAAATAATTAAATCCAAACATTTACATTGTTTTCAGAATGATTTTTCAATATCTTTAACCTGGCAATTTTCTATAATTTCGCCAGAATGAGATATTACTCTAAAAGATGGTATATATGTTTAATTGCAATTTATTTAAAGAAACAAAAATCTTTGTAGGAGAATAAATATATCAAGGATAAAGAATAAGTTTTAGTTGCTCAATTCCTATACTTTGGTCATGTGTCTAATTATTCACTTATCCATTTATTATTTTGGCAGTAGTTTTGCTTAATTTTAATCTTTTCTTCTTGTATGCTCATTTACATTCTGAAAAGTTATATCTGACATAAAATATTTAAGGCTCGAGACATGACCCAGTGGTTAACAGCACTTGCTGATTTTCCAGAGACCCAAAGATTGGTACTCAATACCCATATCAAGAGGCTTGCTACCACCTGTAACTCTAGCTTCTGGAAAATCTTATACATCTTGCTTGTCTCTGTAGGCACATGAAGTCACATTTACATACCCATCTACCACCCAATCATAATTAGAACTAACAAAATTAAATCTTAAAAATATAAAATATTTCATATTAAACTCCTTGCTTTTTAATTTTCATTATAATTAAAAGTAGTGGTGGGCTTTTGGAGGAAAGAGTGAACACCAGGAAGTTCTGTGAAATTTGCACCAATTTTATTGAATTCTTCAATTACATTTACTACTTCCATATATGGTTAATAGTTCAAATCCAATTAGAACCCAGGGTATAACCAATCCAGTGTTACCCAGTATGTGCATAAAGGTGCTGAAAACAAATCAGAAAAAGGGTGATGTTTCCTCTAAAAGCTTTAGTTGTAATATTTTAATGCACAAACCATTTTCAAATAATCTTGACTGTTATACATTGCTTTCTGAAACTATATATAAGGAAGTAATTTGGTTTTTAAAGCTGTAGGTAGCCTTCAGCTAATACTAATCAAGAGGCTGGGTAACTCTATAGAAAACCATATATAAATATCAAAGTTTTCTGAATAAAAGGTAATTGGAGAGTTACAGAGAAGAGGAAGTCACAGAGTACTAAATAAAAAAAAAAGAAAAAGAAAGAAAGAAAATGAGCCTGGTAGAGCAATCCCATAATCCCAGCTGATATAGATGCTGAGGGGAGAGGATTAAGATCACAAGTTCAAGGCTTTCTTGGGATACAGTGCATTGAACTCCATTTTGGGCAAGTTTGTGTGACCAGAAGTAGATAACATTGCACTGATGTGGGTATCTGGCATCATCTGGGAGGCTGTAAGTCAGCAATAAATGGCTGATGCAAAGTTTCTAAAAAACATAACTGTAAACCATGATGTAATTTCACCTATCTGTGAATATATATATATATTCACAGATATATAAGTCACATATATATATATATGGACTTGAAGTCAGAGGTGAATACTTTCCTGTACTGTCTATGTAGACATCTGTATGTGTGCTTGTGCCTGTCTTCACAACAATGAACAAACATGTCTGATTTGTTTATGACTCTTGCAGTTCTCTTCAACCTCTCACCTCTTGTGAACTCTCTTCCATCCCTGCTATCTGAGCTTGAATCTCACAGACCCAGTCTCAAAAGAAAGAGAAATAGAAAAAAAAAAAAAGAAAAAATGACTGGAGATATAACCCAGAAATAAAATAATTGCCTAATATGCATAAATCTCTAGGTTCTATAGCCAGCATCACACAAAAAGAACAGATAGAAAGTAATCAAGAACTTTATGACTTCATTGCTTCATATGTCACAGTTATTAGTATACGTAAATTACATACCCACATAAATCACCCAGGAAAATTCAAGACTAATGTTATATAATTGGCATTTTGGGAGTATTTACACAATTTTCCAAGCATCTACAAACCTAGTTGAAGAAATTCAAATTAATGTAATAACAAGGTGTATATTCTGTGATAATAATGAAATCAAACTACAAGTCAGTAATATTAAGACAAAGGGGAGATGCTGAAACAACTAGTAACTACATAACTCACTTAAAAAACAATCTCCAAGTCAAAGAAATAATAGCAAAATTAAAAATATTGTGACTTGAATAAAACAAGAATCAATCATAAGAAAATAAATGGAAAGCAACTAATAAAGTGCAGGATGATATATTCACATTAAATTATATTATGCAGAATAAAATAACATCTCTCTCAAATCACAGTATAAACCTGAAATTAGGGTACCATGAGCTGTGGCTCAGGAATAAAGAACTTGCATAGCTTGTGAAAGTCCCTGAACATAAACAGAAAATGGAAAAAAAAATCCTATTGACAGTACTTTGATAGATGAATAGTAAAGAACAGAAATCAGTGAATTTATGAAAACTGGTGAAACAATAGAGGAAATCAAGGAGAGAAAGTGGTAGATTTCTGTAAAAATTCAAAAGTCATCTAGCATGATCATCAGTGACAGACAGAGAGACATAACTAGTAGTTATCAAGGAAAAGGAGAAGCATAGACCAGTGCTGCAGACCTTGAAACTACATACACCCAACACTTTAGAAAAATTCTTGGAATTCTTGAGACGTCCTAAAATTAAATCAAGTTGAATTTGTTACTGTTAATATTTAATAAATGGGGCTGAGCAGGCCAACCATCTAAGTAGTTGCAGCTCTGCCTAGCTCAGGCCACGCCATGCTCTGAGGCCTGAAGCCAAGAGCTCCACAGCTGGAAGAGACCAGAGGCCACCAGCGCACCCCAGCTTGAAATGGCCAGCCAGAAACACCGGCCCTGCCAGCCAGCATGGGAGATGGCTCTGCCAATCTACCACTCTGTCTCCATGAGGCTGGGCTGACCCCAGACTATCCAACGATCCACATGGTACCTGGTAGAAAGGAGACGCTAATGTTTAAAAAAGATTATCCAATAGCTTTATATATTTGGTAATGCTCAAATAACAAGATACTCACACAATTAGAAGTGTTAACCAATTAGCTGACCTAAATATAAACTGTTACCCAGGACTGCTCTTGATACATTCATGGCTTTCCGTGACTCCTACATCTCTGCCATAGCTCCTCCTCTTCCTTCTCCTCTTCCTCTCCTCACTCCACCCACCTCTCATACAGGCCAATCGCTGAGCTTTATACAAATGGATCCCACTACAGAACTAAAGAAACTACATTTGTAAATAAAGTTACTCTGTAAGAAATCTAGACTCAGATGAACCCACTGGATATGCCAAACACTAAAAGGACAAATTGACTCCAAATGTATGTATTTGTGCTAAAAGTAAGAGGACAAAACATCCATTGTGTATCAGGTCAGTGTTATTTTGATATCAAAATCAGAGAAAATGAATTAAAAAAATGTATCTATAGATTAGTATCTCTTAAAAACTTAGGCAAATATAAAATAATGCCTGGCCAATATTAGCAATAAGTAAATAATTTCTTATTAAAGTGGAACATACAACATGTACACAAGGCTAACTCATTGTTTGTCAATCACTTAATAAAATCTATTATATTAACTAATTTAAGAAAAAATGAGATAGCAACAAATACTGAAAGGGGATTTGACCAAGAATAGTATCTATTCATTGTAAAGCCTCTCAGCCATCTGAGAATACATTGGAATGTGCTAGACTTAATCAATGTAACAAAAAAAAAAAAATGCAGCTAAATGAAGATGGCTGATTAGAAGTACCCAAGTGATCAGTAGTCCTCCAGGGAATCACATCAGAACAGATGGCTACACTTCATGAGGTTGACTACAGGATGTGTTAAAGTTTAGTTCTGAATAAACAGAGAATTAGAAAAGAAAACTTCCTAGAGAAGGAAACACTGGTGGAAGAACAGAGAATGACGTTCAACACCCTAACACAAGGTATGAACTGAATGGCAAAAGCAAAAGTTGAACATAGAGTTGTGGGTTTTTTGTTTTGTTTTGTTATTTTTGTTTTTATTTTTTTTTAATAGGATGAGGAAACTAAGAAGACACAACCAATACAGGTGTCAGTGCCATGCATACATTCATTCAGTCTAACTAGGCAGGGGCCTGAAATCTTCATACCATGACACAGGGCAAGTTCTCTTTTCCTAGCCGTTAGTCTTTGCCCAGTATTAGGGAACTACACTCAGATGCCTTACTACTCTGGTAATCAAAGGGTCCTATATTTTCCTATTAAAATAACCAAAATCAAATTTTATTACAGTAATCCAGGAAGCATTTTCTTTGAGAGTTGTATAGTTTAGTTCTATGGGTAAGCCTTTCAATCAAAACTAGTGAGAACCACAGTGAGCTAGTGAGAACTACATACAGATTCAGTCTAAGATACATAAGGAGTGAGGACACACTTCATTGAGGATTGTCAAAATGGAAAGCTATTTAAAGGATCAGAGGAGGAGTGGGTAAAATAAGGTTTGTGATTAGGTGTAGAACCTACATTTTGGAGTACCAGAGCTGAGTGTGCATAGGACCCACGCTGCCCATTGCAAAAGGCCAAATTTTACAAGATCTGAAAAGAAACTAGAGTCTTGCTGTCCCATTTCAGCAAATGTTGCAACTCTGAAGCATTTCTCATACTTACTGTGCTGCACCAAGCCTTGCAAAAAAGTACCAGATGCCTACAAGTGCCACAGTAACCAGCTTTATTTTTTCTAAGAGCACAGAAAACAAAACAACAACAACAACAACAAAAAAACCAGACTAAAGCACTGCCTCTGGGGATCTTATTCATGCTTTAGTTCTTACTCAGGTGTAGGACAGAACAAATTCCTATTTACAACTGGCTCTCTCTACAAATCACTCCCTTTTGTTGCTGGGGAAGCTAAAGAATAAAACAGAAGTAAGAACAGCATACAACCTATATGCTTTCCCCACAGAGTTTGTAGCCAATACGGTCATAGAAAAGAACATCTATTTGACATAAATAAATACTTTTAGTTCTGACCTCTTCTTTCTCTTTTTATAAGACTGGAAGAGAAGTAGGAGAGGATTGCCTCCCTGCCCATATGTAGCAGATGTGCAGCTTGGTCTTCATGTGGGTCCTGAACAACTGGAATCGGGGCTATTTCGACAGCTGTTGCCTGTATGTGGGATATAGTCTGCGATCTGGGCTGCCTTGTCTGACCTCAGTGGGAGAGAATGTCCCTAGTTTCACAGATAGTTGATGTGCCAGGGTAGGGGTATACCCAGAGGGTCCCCCTAACCACTCAGAGGAGAAGGGAAGAGGGGAATGGCAAAGGATTGTGGGAGGGGTGAATAGGAGGGGGCATTGAGTGGGATGTAAGTGAATAAGTAAAAGAATGAAATTAAATTTTAAAAAATGACACAACAGTTTGCTGCTTCTTGAAACTTACCTTATAGCAGTAATTCTCAACCTGTGGGTCCCAATTTCTTTGGGAGCCAAAAACTCTCTCAGGTGTTGCAATTCAGATATCCTGCATATTAAATATTTACATTATAATCCATAGCAGTAGCAAAATTAGAGTTGTAAAGTAGCAATGAAAATAATTCTTATGGTTGGGGTGACCACAACATGAGGAACTGAATTAAAGTGCTGTATTTTATCAAGGTTTTAGAACCATTGCTTTGTATGAAGACACATACACAAAAACATGGAAATAGTAGTACACTAGAAACAAAAATGATTTCCCGGAATCAAGAAAATTGGTTATCTTTCAGTGAAACTAATTCAGAAAAGGCAAAGCTACGACATTTGGTAAAGAGTAAATGAAAAAAAATAATGGCTGTAAACTATACAATAGGGTACCTAATTTATAAAAAAAAATACTACTAGCATAATTGGATAGATAATTTCCATATACAAGTTGCTTAATTGCATACTCTGCTTACATTAATAAATTATCAAGGCCAAATAGGCAGATTAAAATTATTACCATATATCACATAACTTTTACTGACATCTACAAAATACTCAACATGATAGAAAATTACACATTCTTCTAACATAGGCAACTTGTTCCCATACAGATTATATTTAGGCTACAAAGCAAACCCCCAAAAAGTATTATTTGTACATTCTATCAGAAGATAATGGAAAGAAAGAAAGAAATCTACATCATGAAAAACTACAGTAAATAATTCAAATACACGCAGATAGTGTTATTACTCTTTAGAATGAGGCCTGAGTCACTGAACAAAAACAGGGAAGAATTAAAATAATTTAGAATCATGTGAAAAGGGTAGTGCAGTATGCAAAAATCTGTGGAAAATGTGGTGTGTTACTAAAAGGCAAGGTTAGAAATGGTTTCATTCTCTGTATATAAGGATAGTTCCAACAATCCTGAACAATAAACCTTAAACAGTGCCTAAGTAGGATTAAGCGCAATAATCTTCTTATCAGCTTCAGCTGTCACCTTGTCACAGTACAAAGGAATTTAGTTTAAAACCAGAGTTGGTCAATGGGCTTTAATTCTTGGACATTTTGTTGATTAGTGATTGATAAAAGATGCTAAGTACACTGTCATGGTACCATACATAATCAGGAAAATCCTGAGCTTCATAAGAAAGTTAGCTGAGGAAAGTTACATAGCAGATGTGCAGAGTGATCTTCATGGGGTCCTGAACAACTAGAGCATGAGCTATCCCAAAAGCTGTTGCCTACAGGAGCCTAGTATGGCTGTCTTCTGACAGGCTCAAACAGCAAGCAGCTAACTGAGACAGATGCAGATACTTACAGCCAACCATTGGACTGAAGTCTGGGACTCCTGTGGACGAATTAGGGGAAGGATTGAAGAGCTGAAGAGGATAGCAACATCAAAATGAAAAACAACAGTATCAAGTAAAAGGGATCCCGGGGAGCTCCTAGAAAGACTAAGCAACCAAATAAAGAACACATATGTAGCAGACCTTCACTGGCCTCTGTGAGAGAGACTGCACATAATCTTTTGACCCATTGAGGGGAAATGCTGATGACATGAGGTGGAGGTGGGGATTAGGTTTGGGGAATGGGGAAGCATCCTCTCAGAGGCAAATTGGAGGGAGACGGGAGAACTCTTGGAGGGAGACTGGGAAAGGGGGCAGCATTGAGAATGTGAATATATACATCAATTGAAAGGAAGGAGGAAAGGAAGAAAGGAAGGAAGAAAGGAAGGAAGGAATAAAGAGGAGAAAAAAAAGAAAGATTTCCCCAATGGGTTTTCCTTCAGTTTCTCGTTTTGAACTCTTGTCTTCTCTTAGCGTTGGACTGTTGTGTAAGGTAAAAGAAATCCTGTATTTCCCATGTTGCTCTTGGTTGTAGTTGTAGATAAGACATTTGGAAGGTACAAAATACTTAGAGTTGATAAAACCCCAAATAAACAAAAATAGAAAGATCTAACTATATATGTTATAGGCTGTATATTTCAAAGCCATTGATACCATCATACTAAATGTGAAAAATAGAAAAAAGTGTCTGTAAAATTAAGAACTATATAAGCTCTATTCACATCACTCTTATCAATAAAATACTTGGAACTTTTAGGCAGAGGAATCGGTGAATGAAAAGAAGAAGGTGCAAATAGGAAATGGGGATACTAGATTAATATTTTTTGAAAATATCATCCTATGTGTCAAAGACTTGAATGGATGTACTAAATTATTGATTTAAAAAAAAGATTTAGCAAAGTAGCAGAATACTAAATCAATGGAAAAATCAGGACATTTAAATAGAATAATGGCAAGATTGCCAAGAAATCCATCATAAAGACAGGCTTTGTTTTGTTTTACAATAGCTTTAAAAATGCTATGGAATAGGCTTGTGAGTTGACACATCAGGTCAAGATGATTGCTCTACTTGCCTGAGTTCAATCTCCAAAACCCATGTAAAGAAGTAGTATCATTGTTGTCCTCCTGCCTCTAAACATATGCTGTGGCATACATTCATAAATTCTCTCTGTCTCTGTCTCTGTCTCTATCTCTCTGTCTCTCTGTCTCTCTGTCCTCTGTCTCTCTGTCTCTCTCTCTCTCTCTCTCTCTCTCTGTCTCCCTCTCATATATACACAAAGAGAACAATAATAATAGCGTTTATAAAAAACTTATTTTTAAAAATACCCAGGAATACCCCTAAACAAATGCCAAATAGAGTTTCTGAGACAGGGTTTTTTTCTGTGGAATAGCTTGCTGTCCTGGAACTAGCTTTTTAAACCAGCCTGGCCTGGACCTCATAGAGATTTGCTTGCCTCTGTCTCCTGAATGCTAGCATTAAAGAGCCACCATGCTCCACTGAGATTTGCTATTGTATAAATAATCATATTATCAAAAGAATCGATTTAAATTATTAAACCAAATATTAACACAGACTACAAAATATAAATGATTATCTGAGGATTATATGGAAGCACAGAAATTTTCAAAATACCTAATGCCTTTCCAGATAAAAAGATCAATACTGGAAACATCAGTATTCCAGCTTTTAAAAAAATGTATTATAAGCCATAGCAAAAGGAACAGACATGGTATGCACATAGAAGCAGACATGAAAACCAATAGAACAGAATGGAAGAACCATAAAAAACCCTTATATATACAGTGAGATATTTTTTGACAAAGCTGCCCAAAAGACATTGAATAGAAAGGAGCCTCTTCAACAATGATATTGGGAAAAAGCAGAACATATGTAGATTGAAATGAGACTCCCATCTTGTCCTATGTATAAAAATAAATTAGGCAACTTAATGTAAGAACTAATGTAATAAATAATCTTGAGTAAAATATAATCAAACAATACAATTCTGGCAGAAGCTTCAATCGTACTCCACTAGCTTAAGAAAAAAGATAAACTTAGTAATTGAAAGCATATTAAAAAACTTCTGCATAGCAAATAGGTGATTAAAAGAGTCAAAAATCTTGAAAATCTTTGCTTTTTTCATACACTAAAAAAGTAAAAAATAAACATATAATACCATCAAGATACTTGCAAATGCAATGAAGAGTAATCATCACACTAAGTACAAATAACCAATAAACATATGAAAATGCAAAACATCTATATGTAGCCACCAAAGAAATATAATTCAAACTATACTTATATTCCATCTCATCCTAATCAAAATTGCTATCATCATGAAACAAAATGAAACAGAAAACAACAAATGCTGGTGAGGATGCAAATGAGTGAATTATTATAGAAAACAATATGGAAGTCTCTTTAAAAATTAAGAAATAACATCTTTAACTGATTAATCTACCTATTTCTGGATTTATATCAGAAAGAAATGAAATGAATATACATAAGAAGAAAACCCATGTTTATTTTGGCAATATTCTCTATAATCAAGTTATGAATGATATAGGTGCTTATCATTAGATAATGTATAGAGTGTACACATACACACATACAAATACACATATACATACACATACATGTATACACAGATAAACCCATAAGTATATTTATATAAGAAGCATTATTCATTTATAAAGAAGTGAAAAACAAAAATTTGTGATACATTGAATCAAGCTAGAGATAGTTTTGGGAAATAAATTTAGCCATATACTACATGTTTGATTTGTACCTAGAGTCTGAATAAAGATAATATGAAGGTAGTAGAGAACATACAAATAGAGGGAAAATTGGACTAGTTGAGAAGGTAATAAAAGAATGGAAGTCACAAGATGTTCCACGTAACATGAAAAGATGCTGATCTTTCTCAAGCTGATATAAAATTTAAAAATCATATTCTAAGAAAGGTTTATATAGCTAAGGACAAATTATTCTAAGAAGTATATAGAAAAGTAAATAAAGTAAAATAACAAATTTTAAATGAGTAATAGATTTTGAATAGTCATTCTTTGTGATTTCAGACTTGTTATGGCCTTACTAATCTTACTATGTGGCCTTAATGGAAGAATTGTCCTCTAGATAAATGGAAGACTATGATACCCCAAAAATATACTCTAATTTATACAGTATTTTTTACAAAATAGCAAAAGCATCAGTAAAGAATGAAAATTCAACAGCTAGTGGTGGAGCAATTCGAAATCTGCATGTAGAAATGTGAACCTTATTTAAGTTTCAAATAATACAGAGAAATTAACTGAAAATATCATTAAAAATTAATTAAAAAATTAAAAATAAATATAATTTTTAGAACAAAATAAAGAAGGAAATCTTTATTATCTAAAATTAAGAAATCTCTAATTTATATATTTGGCATAAATAGAAAGTTATGTGGTAACCCAACAGATATAAAGATAAATTTCTGGTCAGAAAAATTTTGACAATATACATGAAAAAGGACTAATGCCCTATATTTAGACCTCATGAGAGTCTCTCAGTAGTCAACAATAAAAGATATAAAAATACACAGGGGTGACTCTTTGAGCAAATAAATACATAAAATGGCAAATGAAAGATGGTGAACAGCATAATCTGTTAGTAAATTCTAAATCAACTCCAAAATGAGGCCATTATTCTTCTCTCTAGAGGACTGAAATCAAAGAAAAAATGGGAAAACAGAAAATTCTAGAAAGTATGTGAAAATTTAGCTTTCTACATTGCTGGTATAAATAACAATAGTAGAGCTACTCTGACAGGTTGGCAGTTTCTTAAACCACTATACATGCAATTAAAATACAACTTAGCAAATTTACTCCTGGGCATCTTTCCCAGCATTATGAAAACTTATGTACACATAAAAATAAGTTCAAGAATGATTATGTCATCTATTTTTCAGAATAGCACAAACTGGAAACAATGAAAATGCCTCCAATAGGTAAGGGTAATTCTGGCACATACATACCACAAAATCAAAAGAAATAGATTATTGAAACGAAAACCAGCTTGAATCAGTGCCATTAATTTCACTGAATAATGTTCTGGAGTAAGAAGTGTCAGAAAGATGAGGAGGTATTAGTGGTTTCCAGGAAGGAGAATAGATATAGGGATGTAGACATAACGGTGAGTATAAAATGTTAGCACAAGGCATCCACATTGTTTATATCACTGTTGCATGCCATGTTTGTGAGAGTATCCACACAAACCTATTTATATGATGGAATAATTAAAATAGTGCACACACACACAAGGGTGAGGAGAAATATGCACAACTTGAATGATTTGCATAAATCATGAAGATCAAAACCATTTGGTTTCAGTATTGTATAATAGTTTTATGCAAGGTATCAAACTTATGAGAGTAGAGGTAGAGAGTACACAGGACTTCCTTGTACTTTTCTTTGCAATTCTACTATAAATCTATAATTGTTAAAAGATAAAAGAAAACAAGTAGCTAAAATGTTAAAATAACAATGACAGAAACATAAAGAGAATGTTTACTGCTTTTGATATATTTAATATTATTTGAGAAGAAATAAGAACAATCTAATTTATATCAATCATTAACAAAGCAAGAAATATATGTGTAGTTTTCGTTGATAAATATTGGATCACTATAAACTGTAGGCTAGTTTTCAAGCAGCCACATCCATGCAGTGATTTATTATCTGTATTCTTCTGTAGCATCATGGCAGTAATTGTACCTGTGTTTTCTAACTCTTAATGTGTTTACTTACTACTCTATTAAGTATTCATTTAGTAAACCAGAATAATCCCTAATATTTTATAAACATCTGTCCTTA
The DNA here is from genome assembly GCA_021653895.1 of Mastomys natalensis. Lineage (NCBI taxonomy): Eukaryota > Metazoa > Chordata > Mammalia > Rodentia > Muridae > Mastomys > Mastomys natalensis. The sequence goes on along the minus strand of JAJTUV010002676.1, from coordinate 56,249 downwards.
TACTCACAAATAGTTGTAGTCTTTATTCCTCATCAAGCAAACTTCTCTTTGAAACAGAGACCACTATAGAAAACCACATCCAATCAAAATGCAGAGTTGTGAACACGAGTCCCAATGGGGACATCTATGAAAACCTTGAACAAGAGGGATTAGGCAGATTATAAAATGCATAATAATAAAGGGTTTGCTGTGACTTTATCTTTTAATAATGGCAGAAGCTACATGCATAGAGTCTCACTAATATGACTCAGCAACATGACAAAGATAACTCTAGTAGGCAAACTAATGTTAAAGGGGAAGAGCTCAAAAGACCTCAACATTAAACACGAAACTATAAAGGCAGTTGAAGAAAGCTTCGAAAAGAAGAGGTGGTCCTCCTCAGGGGAGAACAGACCAATTGATTGGCCAGGGCCAAATGGTCAGTACTGAAAATATGCAAATGAGTAACATTATATATCCTCAACACATTAGATTTATGAATATATGCATGCAGAACTACACACATGCAAACAACAATTAATGTAAAATTAAGCCATAAATTTGAAGGGAAAGCAGGGTAATAAGATAGGGTTTAGAGGGTGGAAAGAGAAGGGAAAAGTGTTGTCATTATATTATAATCTCAAAAATACAGGAAATAGATTATGAAAAAGACATACACCTAAAATTCTAATGGAGGGAATATGAAAATATAATACATATTCTATTTTGATCAGTTAACATTGCATTTAACTTTAAAACTTAATCAAAGTCTGAGTAAATAGGAAAGGAAGTAGATATAAATCCAGGCATATTAGTGGCTGTATTCAATGTAAAGTGACTAAAGTGACAATGACCTGACAGTGTTGTCAAATTGAATACCATCATATGCCACTCACATGAGAGTATTTAATGATATTTAACATAAAAGAATAAAAACCTATATATTATACAAACTCAAAGATAACTACCATAATTATTTCAATTACACACGAAATAGGCAAAAAGAATTAATTGAGATGCCAGCAAGATGACTTGCTGATGAGATTGGCAACCTAAGTTTATGCCCCAGGACCTACAGAATAAAAGGAAAGAAATAATTCATGCCACCTGTCTACACACACACACACACACACACACCAAAACAGAGTACGGCTTGTGCACATATACATACATACATACCTACATCCATACATAAAGTGATAACCTTTCTATGTATGTTAAACTCAAAAGTCTGTGGGGTTAGGTTTCTTTCAAAACCCATTTTATCTGTAAAAATAGGAAATAGTATTTTAGAACACTAAAAGCAGCATGAGAAAATGTATCTGACTGTCATGATTGAAACCAAAAATGCTGATTTGACTCAGTAGTGAAATAAAAAAAAAAATGATTAAGATAAAGGTGTTTCATAAACAAAAGAGATCACCTACCAAAAAGAAATACAAGAACTTAAAATTTTTCTATACTTAAGCATCACTTCAGAACACATTGACAAAATAGAAAACAAGGTAGACATTCAATCCACATTAAGGGAGTATTGAACATATCTTCACTAATAAGTCAGACTAAAAGTGCACAATAAATCAGCAATGGTTCCAGCTCTAACACATAATTATCTTTGACAGTGCTAGGTGCTGACTACTGAAATATACTTTGAATTGAAGGAATGGAATCATTCAGATCCTGTTTATCTACAGTGAGAACGAGTTAGAAATAAAAAAACAGTATCTCTAGAATAGACTCAACTATTTGGGGAAATTCAAGGATTCTTGGGGCTACCAGAATTCATCTTAGGAAAATCCTGAATTAAAGAAATTTGTTCTATAAATCTAAATTTTATCACATTGAAATTTTCTCATCCAGATGGCTTCACCAATGATTCAAACTCTTAAAAAAGAAATAGCATCAATCTTGCAGAAACTCTTTCACAGAATAAAAATAGAGAATACTTCTGAATTTAATTTATGATACCAGCAACATTTGATAACAAAACATCAAGACTGCAATTGGAAAACTTTCTGTAAAGGGTCCAACAGCAAATGTTGAGGATTTTCTGGTTGTATTGTCCTGATGCAGCTTCCGATCAACTTTAGTTATATGGAAGCAGCCCATAGTCAAGGGTAAAATGAACAAACTCATGAGTTTATCAATAATACTTTATTTATAGTCATTAAAATTTGTGTGCTTTGGCTTTCTCACCTCACATGTATTCTGACTCACTGTACCACACCTCTCCCTCATTGGCAAACACTTCCCAACATCCATTGCTTCTGATATCTCTTCATTCTATTCTATGTAGCTTTCCCAGATTCCCTTTGCTGCCTAGTCAGCGACTCAGCTGTTTCTCTGCAGAGATATCTGCTAACACTCTGATTTCCAGTCATACACCCTTGATATGCAGTGTACATTCACTTTGTTTGGGCTGACATTCTCATGCCAAGTCACTTTTCTATCAATGTGATATCCTCACTATGTGTGGGCTCTTAATGCACATGTGATTCCTTTACTAGTGTGACCAAGCCAGCTCAGTCAGTCAACAGAGTCTCAAAAGAGGGAGTGAGGATTGAAAACAAAGAAAAACAATTAGACAAAATTATAAACATGACTCCAGCCAGTAATGAGGCTGAAGCAGCTTTATTCTTTCCCAGTATGCTTTATATCATTCTAGGTACATCCAAAAAACATGGTCAGTTCTTAGATCAAAGACAAAAAATGTAATCAAGTAAAGTAGTAAACAAGGAGATCACACAGCATGGAAATCAAGCAAAGTAGTAAGCAAAAGGATCACACAAGTTAATAATTAAGTAAAGTAGTAAGCAAAGAGGTCACATAATTCAGCAAAGTAGTAAACAAACCCCATGGTGACGGTTTCTTATCTGAGCCTACTTTATTGTCCAAGCCCAGTGACAAATGCCGAATTCCTAGAAGTAGTACCAAAAGCTCTCAACACTAGTGCTTTGACTTGAGTTTATTGTGCCTATGTATATATGTGTGTCCAATCTAAGTTGTCCTCTTGTCCTCTGATAATGAGAATTGCAGATTATCTTCAATTTAGTAGTACACATGATACTTTACACTAGTACTCTTTCAGGAATATACTGGGAAAGGAAGAGAATAATAATGTATAAACATTATGAATGTCATCAGAGAAGCAGATTATGCATAAGGAAAAGCCTCACTCTCACTTTAAAAGGATGAGTAAATAGTTGGCCATTACTCCAAAGCCTAACAAAAGAGTTTTCAATGTTAACTTCTTTTGTACTTCAGATAAACTAGCTTTCTACATCATTGCCTAGAAGCAAGAATTTAATTTAACTAATGGAAAGGAAAAGGGAGGAAGAAAAGTAAGGGGAAAGATTTGAAAAGAACCGGTATATTTAAAATGACACCTTAATATTATATTTTTTCTTCACAAAACCCAAGATATTATTAGGAACGAGGTTAACAATAGAAAATTTCATCGCAACCTTAGTGCTGGCACAAAGCAGTGCTTCACAAATAACTTAAATGTATTAAAGTTAGGAGGGATTTCAAAAGTACTTTGGTGCCAATAATAAAGCACCAATTTTTGGCATGCATTTTTCCTATAGTGGAGAGAATCAAAGAAGGTTATCATTATGAATTTTTTTTCATTCAATTACATACTGATGATATGTGCTGAATGTAGGGGATGGAGTTATACCTAGTTTTCAACATGTATAGGTATGTAAATATTCACTGAAAGTGTACTTATTTGTAGCTAAGATGGTAGAATTATTATTTTTTAATTCCAGAAATTCTTAAAACAAGTAAAAATGAAAATAAGTTCTGAAAAATCAAACTTTTAAAGAGAAATCCAATTTCTTTCTCTAATAAAATGATGCTACAGAATAGATAACATAAGGAAATGTAACAGTCTATTTTGGCTCATACTTATAATCCATGGTCACAAAACATGGCTAGTGTTTACTTTCTTGGTAACAGAATTCAGGTAACACGAAGCATCACATAATGAGAGATAACACTTTGAAACTATTAATGCATTACTCTATTAATTAAACCTTACAGTGGCATCTTAGACAACATTTAAGGTCTTACTTGGCCCCTACCTCTCAATATTCTATAATAAATATTATATTTCAGTATGTGTTTCAGAGAGGATTAATTGTATTGAAATTATAGTAGATGGGATAGTCTATAGAATTGTAAACTACAATTCAATCAAAGCTCATTTTCCACTGAATTTTACATGAATAAAAACCAAGCTCATTTCCAAATGTAAATGTCACACAGCAGTGTGTTTATTTTAAATAATCTACATATATTATGAGTGACTCAGAGAAATGCAACATGTGAGAAGAGGAGCGGCATGCTCACTCACAAGAATGAAATGAAAGATGATCACGACACAAAAGGCTACCTTAAAGTGATAAATGTTAAGTTTCCTCTGTTAACTTTATTTTCTTTTATAATTTAAGATAAACTAGTACTCCAGATCATGGCATAAAAGCAAGAATTTAATTCAACTGCAATAGCTATTTTGATTTACCCCACTTTATAGTATATTAAAATTTACCAAGGGAACCTGTCACAAATCTTTAAAAATTGGGTCATACTTGGTTTTAAAATTAGATAAATATGCTGTTTTAAAGGATTTTACTAAAATACTTTTAACACAAAATTTCTTGAGCTATATAAAACACAGAAAGAAATGTTCACATATATACACATACAATTTGTCTCATACTCTAAATTTAACAGCTTTATAGAAAAACAAATGATATAAAATTATATATATTTAAAATATGCAATTTGATAGGTTACACACATGCATACTCCCATTTATGCATTACCACAGTTAATATATCTTCCACTTTTTTATAACTCTTCATACCACTCTGAAACCCAATGAAGCTTTTGATATGTTTCCTAACAGTATACTTTCTTGGCATTTTATATGATCTTTTATTTTAGCGGAAATACATTGTTGTGTTAAAAAACTATAAATTCCAAATATTCGATTGTACCAAATGAAGACTCAGGAGCCAGATGCAGTAGTGAAAGTCTGCTAGCTCAGAGAAGCAAAGAAAACACCCAACTGAATTTCCTACTTTCAACCGAAGTCACAGAAGGAAAAAAGCTTTATCCTCCACACTGTCTTAAATACCCTTCAACTCAAAGACCCTCCTTCTGCTTACTTATGTTCACTCCCTATAGGCTGGTTGTTTGCTTTGTCTCTTGACCTAGAGTTGACTTTATTTAGTTCTTGGATTAAAGATGTGTGTTAGGATGACCCACATCAAAAGTGCTTGTTTACAGTAAACAAAAAATTCTAGGAACAAAGGCTGAGCCTTAATTAGAAACAGATTCTTAGAGTTCACATTCTAGGGTTTCATAATATGATCAAATATCCAGTAACAAAGAGTAATATTTTATCTTTAACTCTGAGTTCTTTCACTTACTTTAATGCCTTTGAAACTCACCCAACTCATATATCAAAAGCTTGTTGAGTAATATTACATTGTATGGATGTAGCAGGGTTGGATTAAACATTCACCTATTGAATTATTCCAAATCTGGTGCTGTAACAAAGAAAGTTGCTATGACTGCCCGTATGTAGACCTTCTGTGAACACAGGCTTCTATTTCTTGGTTTGAACTATCTAGGTCTGAGCTCACAGGACCATATTGTACCTATCTTCTTCTTCTTGTTGTTGATCATCCAACAGTACTGTTTTATTTTCACAGTAATGGCACATGCCCTCAGGAGGTAAAATCAGCTGAACTTGTCTCCCTCTAACACAATTCTTTAGAATCCTAGTTCCCAACAGATTTCATAGCTTGGGTGGAACTCTAATTAATTTGGTTTATTATTCAATTTTTCTAACTTTTAGGTCTTAAGCTTTTTAATTTTACATGGCCCCATCTTTTAGTTGTTATTCATATGTCTTAAGCTATTGGAGTACCATGCAGAAAGCCATTTCCTAGATTTAGCTTTAAAGTCTTTTCCCTATGTTAAATGAAATACACAGCATAGTATTAACCAAAAATGTTAAAGGTTATAAGGCACAAGAGAAGCAAAATCACTTGCTATTTTTCATAACACTGAAAATGTTTTCTGAACATCCACATTACATGCTCACAATTACATATAACTCTACTTCTAAGATATCCAATGTCCTCTCCTAGCTTTCAAGGGTACCAAAATCATTTACAGATACAAACCATAAATATATTCATGTACACACATAAAATTTAAAAACTTTAAAAACAGGTCATTGCTAGCCATGGATATAACAGGACTAATATTAAAATGACCATGTTATGAGGCCTGTGAGGAAGCATGATGAATAATTGGGTTACCATGCAATCCTAGAGACTTGAGTTGAATCTCCATAGCTAGGCAAAGGTACAAAGAGAATACTGATTCCTCAAATTTGTGCTCTGATAATGTGGTGGTTTGAATAAGTATGACCTCCAAAGGCTCAAGTGTTTGAATGTTTGACCCATAGGGAGTGGCACTATGAAGATTCATGGCTTTGTTGGAGAAAATATGTCACTGTAGGGTAGGGAGTTTTTAGGCCTTCTCTGCTCAAGATATGCCCAGTGCCTAAACTCACATGAAGGCACAAAAGACCCCATATAGATGAAATAGCCATGAAAAAATGAGTGATGTTAAAATTATTGCTATACTTGATTTCAAAGTATAGTATAGTGCCATAGTTACAAAATCTCTCATGGTACTGGCACATAAACAGACAAAAATACCAAAAGTGTAGAGCCTGAGATTTAGAAATAAATCCAATGAGATACAATCATCTGATTTTTGACAGAGACATCAAAAACATCCACTAGAGAAAAGTGGCCTTTCCATAAGTTGTACTGAAAAACCAGGATGACTGTTTGAATGGAGAACCATTAAACTATACTTACTTTACAAAAATGTAGCCAACTAAACTGGACCAAAAATCATAAACAAGTCTTGTCCTTAACTTTTAAATTTTATTCATTTCCTAAAGCATTATATATAAACTAATTTTATCTTCTGAATATGAAATTTTCAATATCTATAATTATCATTCACTCTCTAGCTTAATTTTACTGCTTATTATCATTTATTGTGGCTTATTTTTTCATGTCTCCTATAATGAATTTTTATTGTAGATTCATTTTATTTCAGATTTGATCTGGGAATTCTTTGAAACTTTTATTAAGGTGTGTTATTCCAGAGAAAATGGAGACTTTATTTTGCCATGATGCCAAGGCATGGAATTGTTATTACACTGGCCATTTGCTTGGAGGTTTCATGCTATTTGGAATGTGTAGATTAATCTCCAAAGGTATGTGTGAGAAAGCTTTTAAATTAGGAAATTCAGGAAGGTACACAGACATAGCTCAACACAAGTTAGACCTTTTGGTCATGAAGCTTCATGCAGAGGTCTCGATCAGACCTTACTTGTCCTTATGTCCTTGTCTGTCCAGGCTGTTCTATCAGGCTGTTCTATCAGAAGATTTTCAGAAGATTTATGAAGATATAGGAGAGATTGCTTCCTTTCTTGTTTTAAAGGATAGGACTTTTTTAAAATAAAAAAATATACCTATTAGATAGGATTATTTTATAGTTATTTTGTCTGCATGTATGTATATCCATCATATTAATGCCTGATACTTGACAGAGGTCAGAAGAGGGAATCAGATCAGAAACAGAATCATAGGTAGTTGTGAATCAATATGTGGGTGCTGGGAACCAAACCCAGACTCTCAGGAAAAACTAGAAGAGCTGCTGTTCTATCTCTCAATACTGTAAAGAATGTGGTTTTTTTCTTTCTAGATTCTAAATAATTTAATTATTTTCAAGGCTCCGATGTGGTTAAAAGTTAATTATTAGCTTTTATTTCTCCAGTAACATGTTCAATGATACTGAGAAAAGCCATCTGTGGCAAATTCTTCTCGAAATTTTAGCACTGGGAAGATAGAGGGAAGTTCTAGGTAAGCTTGCATTTTTAAGATAGGAAATTCTGTCTTAAAAATAGTGTACAGGGTTTCAGCTAATGTCATCACCATTTGGTCCTGAAAGCCTCTTGCTTTCCTGGCATCTGGAACTTTCTGGTGGTTATCTCTAGTTCCCTATCCCCACTGCAATGAAATTCTGCACAATTTCCTGACCCTCTGTACACGGGGATAATATAAGCTGAAATACCCAACAAAGGCGAGAGAGACCTGTAGAGACCATATCCAGAGGTTAGGCACGCCCCCTGTTAAGGGATGGGGCCACTCACCCATCTCAAAAGTATTAACAAAGAATTGCTCCTGTCTAAAGGAAATATAGAAACAAAGAATAGAGCTGAGACTGGACAAAAGGTCATCTAGAGACTGCCCCACCTGGAGATCCATCTCATATGCAGACACCTAACCCAGACACTATTGCTGATGCCAAGAAGCACTTGCTGACTGGAGCTTGATGTAGCTGTCTGCTGAGAGGCTTTGCCACAGCCTGACCAATACAGATGTGGATGCTCACAGCCAACCATTGGACTGAGTACAGGGACCCCAATGGAGGAGTTAGGGGAAGGACGGAAGGGGCTGAAGGAGTTTGCCACCCCATAGGAAGAACAACAATATCAACAGACCAGATGACGCCCCGCCCCCGCTCCCATGGACTAAACCACCAACTAAAGAGTACACATGGAGGGACCCATGGCTCTAGCTGCATATGTAGCAGGGGATTGCCTTATCTGGCATCAATGGGAGGGGAGACCCTTGTTCCTGTGAAGGCTGGAAGCCCCAGTGTAGGGGAATGCTAAAGTGGTGAGGTGGGAGTGGGTGGGTGAGGGAGCACCCTCATAGTAGCAGGGAGAGGGGGGAGGGTATAGGGGATGGGCTACCGATAGGACATGTACAGGCCTTTGTAATTCTGTCTTAGTAATTGATGTTTATTGCCCTGTAAAATGTTATTACTTTTGCAAACTAAATTCTGAACAAATTGGATTTCTTCAGGTCGTCTATCTCTTTTCATATTTATGTTTTACCCGGATGCTTCCAGTGATAACAGAGTACGTGATAATTTTATAATATCAACACTAGGAAACGCACAGTGGTTTTCATGACATTCAGTACAAAATAGTTTTTATTTCCTTAAAACTTTGTGTCCCTACATCAAGACCCAGATTGCTTTAACTACATCCATGAAGTTTTATAAGGCTTATCATTTCCATTTGCAGTTGTAGCAAGCACTTCATCTATTATGTTGTATGTTTCTTGCCATTATTTTGTATATGTTATCTTTTAAAATGTTTTTAAAATTTTTAAATTAAAGTATAACTACATTATTTCAAGTTTGTTCTTTTAATTATATATATATATATATATGTATATATATATATATATATAATTCTACTCATAATATATTATATATTTGCATAATATATTTATGTATAATAATTATATAGTATGTTATAGCATATTATATTATTATATATAATTGTAGGATTATTTATAATAGAACATGTATCATATATAATATAATAATAAATAATATTTATAATGACACATATATAAATATTATGCAATATTTATAAATCTGTATAAAATAATATATAAAATATATACATGTAGCATAGATATCAGAGACACACATATATATGTGTATCACTTTCTTTTTTTTTATTGGATATTTTATTTACATTTCAGACATTCTCCCCTTACACCATTTTCCCCCTCCAGCCCAGGAACCCCCTATCCCATCCCCCCTCCTCCTGCTTCTATGAGGGTGTACCCCCACCCACCCCCCTCCCCGCACCTCACCTTCCCACCCTCGAATTTCCCCACACACGACGTCGAGCCTTCATGGGACCAAGGATCTCTTCTCCTACCTATAACTCCCTTGCATATATAGCTGGGGCCATGGGTCCCTCCCTAAGCACTCCCAAGCTGGTGGTTTAGACCCTGGGGACTCTGGTTGGTTGGTATTGTTGTTCTCCTCATGGGGTCACTAACCCTTTCAACTCCTTCAGTCTTCACTCTAACTCCTCTATGGGGAACCGCATGATCAGTTTAATGGTTAGCTGTGAGCTTCTGCCTCTGAATATGTCAGACTCTTGCAGACCTCTAAGGAGACAGCTATATCAGGCTCCTGTCAGCATGTACCTCCTGACATTCACATCAGCATCTACCTTTGGTGACTGCACATGGAATGGATACCCAGGTGGAATGGTCTGTAGACACCCCCTCCTTCAGTTTCTGTCCTGCACTTTGTATCCATATTTGCTCCCTTGAGTATTTTGTTACTCCTTCTAAGAAGGACTGAAGCTCCCCCACTTGGTCTTCATTCTTCATGAGCTTTATGTGGTCTGTGAGTTGAATCCTTTCTAGCTTCTGGGCTAAAATCCAATAATCTGTGAGTGAATACCATGTGTGTTCTTTTGTGATTGGGTTACTTCACCCAGGATGATATTTTCTAGTTCCATACAATTACATAAGAATTTATCAAATTCAGTGTTTTTAATAGCTGAGTAATATTCCATTGTGTAAATGTACCACATTTTTTGTATCCATCCCTCTGTTGAAGGACATCTGGGTTCTTTCCAGCTTCTGACTATTATAAATAAGGCTGCTATGAACATAGTAGAGCATATGTCCTTGTTATATGTTAGAGCATCTTCTGGGTTTATGCCTAGGAGTGGAATAGCTGGGTACTCAGGTAATGATATGTCCAATTTTCTGAGGAACCGTCAGACTGTTTTCCAGAGTGGTTGCACCATCTTGCAATTCCACCAACAATGGAAGAATGTTCCTCTTCCTCCACATTCTCCCTAGCATCTACTATCACCTGAGTTTTTGATCTTAGCCATTCTGACTGGGTGAGGTGGAATCTCAGGGTTGTTTTGATTTGCATTTCCCATATGACTAAGGATGCAGAACATTTATTTACGTATTACTTGGCCATTTGCATTTCCTCAGTTGAGAATTTTTTGTTTAGCTCGGTACCCCATTTTTTAATAGGGTTATTTGTTTGTCTAGAGTCTAATTTCTTGAGTTTTTTGTATATATTGGCTATTAGTCCTCTCTCGGATGTGGGATTGGTAAAGATCTTTTCCCAATCTGTTGGTTGCCATTTTGTCCTATTGACAGTGTCCTTTGCCTTACAGAAATTTTGCAATTTCATGAAGTCCCATTTGTCAATTCTTGATCTTAGAGCATAAGCCATTGGTGTTCTGTTCAGGAATTTTTTCCCTGTGTCTAGGTATTCGAGGGTCTTCCCACCTTCACTTCTATTAGTTTCAGTGTGTCTGGTTTTATGTGAAGGTCCTTTATCCGCTTGAACTTGAGCTTTGTACAAGGAGATAAGAATGGACCGATTTGCATTCTTCTACATGTTGTCCTTCAATTGAACCAGCACCATTTGTTGAAAATGCTGTCCTTGTACCACTGGATGATTTTAGCTCCTTTGTCAAAGATCAAATGACCATAGGTGTGTGGGTTCATTTCTGAGTCTTCAACTCTATTCCACTGATCTTGCTTCCTGTCCCTGTTCCAATACCAGGCAGTTTTTATCACTATTGCTCTATAGTACAGTTTGAGGTCAGGGATGGTGATTTCTCCAGATGTTCTTTTATGTTTGAAAATAGTTTTCGCTATCTGGGGTTTTTGTTATTCCAAATAAATTTGAGAATTTATCTTTCTAACTCTGTGAAGAATTGAGTTGGGATTTTAATGGGGATTGCATTCAATCTGTAGATTGCTTTTGGCAAGATGGTCATTTTTACTGTTTTAATCCTGCCAGTCCGTGAGCATGGGAGATCTTTCCATTTCCTGAGATCTTCTTCAATTTTTTTCTTCAGAGACTTGAAGTTCTTGTCATACAGATCTTTCACTTGCTTGGTTAGATTCACCCCGAGGTATTTTATATTATTTGTGACTATTGTGAAGGGTGTCATTTCTTTAATTTCTTTTTCAGCCTGTTTATCTTTCAGGTAGAGGAAGGCTACTGATTTGTTTGAGTTGATTTTATAACCGCCAATTAGCTGAAGTTGTTTATCAGGTTTAGGAATTCTCTGGTGAATGTTCTGGGGTCACTAAAGTATCATATCATCTGCAAATAGTGATATTTTGACTTCTTCCTTTCGTATTTGCATTCCTTTGACTTCCTTTTGTTGTCTAATTGCTCTGGCTAGGACTTCCAGTACTATATTGAATAGGTAGGGAGGAGTGGGCAGCCTTGTCTAGTCCCTGATCTTAGTGGGAATGCTTCAAGTTTCTCTCCATTTAGTTTGATGTTGGCTACTGGTTTGCTGTATATCGCTTTTACTATGTTTAGGTATGGGCCTTGAATTCCTGATCTTTCCAAGACTTTTACCATGAAGGGATGTTGAATTTTGTCAAATGCTTTCTCAACATCTAGTGAGATGATCAAGTGTTTTGTTTTGTTTTTTCCCTTTGAGATTGTTTATATAGTGGATTACATTGATGGATTTCCGAATATTGAACCATTCCTGCATTCCTGGGATAAAGCCCACTTGATAATGATGGATGAGTTTTTTGATGTGTTCTTGGATTCCATTTGCTAGAATTTTATTGAGTATTTTTGCATCAATATTCATAAGAGAGATTGGTCTGAAGTTCTCTTTATTTTTTGGGTCTTTGTGAGGTTTATTTATGAGTGTGATTGTAGCTTCATAGAACAAATTGGGTAGTGTTCCTTCTGTTTCTATTTTGTGGAATAGTTTGAAGAGAATTGGTATTAGGTCTTCCTTGAAGGTGTGATAGAATTCTACACTAAAGCCAGCTGGTCCTGGCGTATTTTTTTTTTTTTTTGGTGGGGAGACTTTTCATGACTGCTGCTATTTCTTTAGGGGTCATAGGATTGTTTAGATGGTTTATTTGCTCCTGATTTAACTTTGGTACCTGGTACCTGTCTAGAAATTGTACATTTCATCCAGATTTTCCAGTTTTGTTGAGTATAGGCCTTTGTAGTAGGATCTGATGATTTTTTGAATTTCCTCAGTTTCTGTTGTTATGTCTCCCTTTTCAGATCTGATTTTATTAATTTGGATAATGTCTCCATGCCCTCTGGTTATTCTGGCTAAGGGTTTATCTATCTTGTTGATTTTCTCAAAGAACCAACTCCTGGTTTTGTTGATATTTTGTATAGTTCTTTCTGTTTCTACTTGGTTGATTTCAGGCCTGAGTTTGATTATTTCCTGATGTCTACTCCTCTTGGGTGTATTTGCTTCTTTTTGTTCTAGAGCTTTCAGGTGTGCTATCAAGTTGTTAATGTGTGCTCTCTCCAATTCTTTTTGTAGACACTTAGAGCTATGAGTTTTCCTCTTAGCATTGCTTTCATGGAGTCCCACAAGTTTTGGTATGATGTTTCCTCATTTTCATTAAATTCTAAAAAGTTTTAATTTCTTTCTTTATTTCTTCCTTGTCTAAGTCATCATTGAGTAGAGCATTGTTGAATTTCCACATGTATGTGGGTTTTCCATTGGTTTTGTCTTTATTAAAGACCAGCCTTAGTCTGTGGTGATCTGATAGGATGCAAGGGATTATTTCAATCTTTTTGTATCTGTTGAGGACTGTTTTGTGACTAAGTATATTGTCTATTTTGGAGAAGGTACCATGAGGTGCTGAGAAAAAGGTATATTCTTTTGCTTTAGGATGAAATGTTCTATAGATATCTGTCAAATCCATTTGGTTCATAACTCCTGTTAATTTCAATGTGTCTTTGTTTAGTTTCTCTTTCCATGATCTGTCCATTGTAGAGAATGGGGTGTTAAAATCCCCCACTATTATTGTGTGAGGTGCACTGTGTGCTTTAGCTTTAGTAAAGTTACTTTTATGTATATGGGTGCCCTTGCATTTGGAGCATAGATGTTCAGAATTGAGAGTTCATCTTGGTAGATTTTTCCTTTGATGAGTATGAAGTGTCCTTCCTTATCTTTTTTTGATTACTTTTGGTTGAAAGTTGATTTTATTTGATATTAGAATGGCTACTCCAGCTTGTTTCTAGGGACCATTTGCTTGGAAAATTGTTTTACAGCCTTTTACTCTGAGGTAGTGTCTGTCTTTGTCACTGAGGTACGTTTCCTGTATGCAGCAAAATTCTGAGTCCTGTTTATGTATCCAGTCTAATAGTCTACATCTTTTTATTGGAGAATTGAGTCCATTGATGTTAAGACTTATTAAGGAAAAAATGATTGTTGCTTCCTATTATTTTTGTAATTAGAGGTGGAATTATGTTTGTGTAGCTACCTTTTTATTGGGGGGGGGGGGTTGTTGGAAGATTACTTCCGTGCTTTTTCTAGGTTGTAGTTTCCTTCCTTGTGTTGGCGTTTTCCATCAATTATCCTTTGAAGTGCTGGGTTTGTGGGAAAATATTGTGCAAATTTGATTTTGTCATGGAGTATCATTGTTTCTCCATCTATAGTGATTGAGAGTTTTGCAGGATATAGTAGTCTGGGCTGGCATTTGTGTTCCCTTAGGGTCTATATGATATCAGTCCAGGATCTTCTGGCTTTTATAGTCTCTGGTGAGAAGTCTGGTGTAATTATTCTGGGTCTGCCTTTATATGTTACTCGACCTTATTCCCTTACTGCTTTTAGTATTTTCCTTTGTTTTGTGCATTTGATGTTTTGATTATTATGTGATGTGAGGTATTTCTTTTCTGATATAGTCTGTTTGGTGTTCTGTAGACGTCTTGTATGTTTATGGGCATCTCGTTCATTAGGTTAGGGAAATATTCCTGTATAATTTTGTTGAAGATATTTACTAACCCTTTAAATTGGGAATCTTCACTCTCATCTATACCTATTATCCTAAGGTTTGGTCTTCTCATTGTGTATTGAATTTCCTGGATGTTCTGTGTTAGAAGCTTTTTGCATTTTGCATTTTCTTTGACAGTTGTGTCAATGTTTTCCATGGTATCTTCTGCACATGAGATTCTCTTTTCTATCTCTTGTATTCTGTTGGTGATGCTTGCATCTATGACTCCTGACCGCTATCCTACATTTTCTATCTCCACGGTAGTCTCCCTTTGAGATTTCTTTATTGTTTCTATTTCCATTTTTAGATCCTTGATGGTTTTGTTCAATTCCTTCACCTGTTTGGTTGTGTTTTCTTGTGATTCTTTAAGGGATTTTTGTGTTTCCTCTTTAATGGCTTCTACCTGTTTACCTGTGTTCTCTTGCAATTCTTTAAGGGATTTTTGTGTTTCCTCTTTAATGGCTTCTACCTGTTTACCTGTGTTCTCCTGTACTTCTTTTAGGGAGTTACTTATGTCCTTCTTAAAATCCTCTATCATCATCATGAGAAGTGATTTCAATTCTGAATCCTGTTTTCCCTGTGTGATGGGTATACAGGGCTTGCTATGATGGGAGAACTGGGATGATGCCAAGTAACTTTGGTTTCTACTGCTTGTGTTCTTGTGCTTGCCTTTCACCATCTGGTTGACTCTAGTGTTACCTGTGCTCAGTGTGTCTGACTGGAGTCTGTCTTTCCAGTTATCTTGCTTGTGTCAGAACTCCTCAGAGTCCAGATTTTTCTGTGTTCCTGTGATCCTAAGTTCCTGGGTAGAAGAACTCCTGGGACTCAGGTCGCCTCCAGAATCCTGAAATCCTGCTGCTCTGAGTGCAGCAGCTCCTCTAGGATGGCTCAGGATAAGGTGTCTCCACAGGAGCAGGCCAGCTAGGTGTCCACTACTCAGTGCAGTGGCTCCTCTAGGATGGCTCAGGATAAGGTGTCTCCATAGGAGCAGACCAGCTCGCTGTCTTCCCCAGCCAGAAGGACCAGACCTCTGCTCTAAGTGCAGCAGCATCTCTAGGATGGCTCAGGATCAGGTATCTCCACAGGAGCAGACCAGCTATGTGTCTGCTCCAGCCAAGAAGACCAGGCTCGGGCCAATCACTTTCTTATAACAGAGACCTTTCTTAGCTTTAAATCTACATTATTTTAATTTATAAATAAATAATCTTCAATTGACCTTTATAGATAATGTCATAACATGTGTTCTTTTACTCATATGTAAAAATATGCAAATGTATATTTTCTATTGCTCATAAATATGAGAATTGAGGAATTTATTCTTTTTCTCAATTATTCACTTTCATAGATAATAGTATAACGTTTATTCTAGCAAGCAAAAGCAATTTAAAAATGAATTAGCTATAGGCTGGCAACATGTCCTCATGGATTTAGGGACATGCTACCAAGTCTAGGAACATGGATCAGATCCCCAGTAGCCAATGTTTAAGAGGGAAAAAATACTTTGCCCTTACCTCAACATGTACAGAATGACACATAACTGAATAAAAATAAAATAAAATAATAAGTATACTAAAAATTTAAATATTATGCAGTCCTTGTTTGATATGCTTTGTCTCTTCAAATTTCTATTTCATGAACATTTTAGTTTTGCTTTCATTGGTTGATAAAATATTCATCAATTTAGCTATAGGCATATTTTACTATTATTGATATAATATACAAATATAAATTATCTGTCCATTAAGAATGGACTGACGTTTGATAAGTGAAAATATTTATAGGTGATTTGTCAAAATACTGTAAGTGGAATCTTTAACTGCTTAGCACTGTATTTTATTCCTAATGTTTCTCTGAATCCTTCCCTTTTCTGCTGATAAAAGTAAGCACTGTCTGCTCTACCAGAGGACTCTAGTTCAATTCCCAGCACCCACATGGTAGCTCACAACTGTCTGTACCTACAGTTCTAGAGGATTCGGTATCCTGGCACAGATATGCAGGCAAAACACCAATCCACATTTTAAAAAAATGTGTATCTTCAAATAAAACAGCAAGCACTGCACTTTTATGTTGTTCTAATTTAGAACAAGAACAATGCTAAGAATACTTTTTATGTGTTGATTGTTCACATAACAGAATTAAGAGATAATATCAAGAAAAGAGAACATAACTGTGGATAAAGTTTTATTGTTTTAAAATACTACAAAGAGCTATTGAGCAGGTTAACCATTTTGGGAGCAATTACAAGCTTCTATAAAACTTGTATTTATATTGGTTAACCAACTACCTCAAGAAGAAAATAGTACCCACTAAATTTTTTAATGGAAGCATTTAAAAACAACTATAAATCATGCATATCTCTTTTTTACCATTTTATTGAAATTGCGTGTGTATAGCTATTTATATCTGATAATTATATATAAATATATGCACGTACACACACACACACATATATATGTATAGACATTTATGCAGTTGCTATATTAATGGAAATCGTTGGTCTGTGAGTTGCTTATATAAATATGCATTTATGGAACAGAGTGTTCTGTTCTGTTCATGAAATATATAAAATACAGCCACGACTAAGCTTTAGACTAATCTACCATAATCATAAAATTAAATTGATTGAGACGTAAAAGCACAGTTCTGTAAACACAGAAATAAGCACTAATTCTTCTGGTTCTATTAGTTGCTCTAATAATGTCTTTTTATGTACTCTTGTTTGAGTACCATTATGGAAAAACCCATGCCCTACTAAAGAACTATTGGCTAATAAATAATATATCACCAGAAGAAAAATTATCAAAAAGATTAAGCATCAGTTTCTTACCAAAACATTAAAAAATACATGGTGATTAAAAGGGTTACCAATAATTGTTGCAATGATTAAGAAATACCACAAAAATTAAGAAAAATAATGGGAAAGTAAAGCATTCAAATTATGACTTAGGTTCACTTAATATTGACCTGCCTAACAAATCAGTAAATCTTAAGACAAAACTGAATGTTGGCCCAAAGTATTTAATGACTCCAGCTCTCTTTTATTACCTATTACCTTTTCTCTCAATTTCTGTCATTGAGTACTTGCTTAATTCCAAGATGTTGATTTTAACATAAAAAAAGCTCACTGTGCTAGGTATTTTAGGGTTTGGCACTTTGCTTCATATCAAAGATTATATAGTCAGTTCTAATAAAGTTGAAATTGTTAGTATGGGAAGGATATGAAGGCGACATGTCATATACAGAATTCCAAGTGCTTCTTTTCATACCGTGAAACAATGCTAAGTCCATATGGTTAATGAGGTCTTGATTTAAAAGGTTTGCAAATGAATTTCTTTTGTTTTATGTTCACTAACAAAGTGCATGATTATTTGAAATGTCTGTAAAGACAGCATCAATGCACTGGAATTTAAAAAAAAAAAAAAGCATAAAACTTCAGACTCCTCTTCTATCTTTTGATTATAAAAATGATTTAACAAATCCTGTTTCTATTGTTATCTCATTATAAAAAATGTTAGAACATCAAAAACTACATCCAATGTATTATCATTAAACAAAACATTAGGTTTTTGGCAATTTCAATAATTTCTTAGGGTCATTCTTCTAAATGGATGTGAACTTGTTAGTTTTTACAGCTTAAATGACTTTCTCATAATGTTTTTAGCTGAGCATTTAGTTTTGCTCAAGGCAAATCAATGCAAAATCATCTACTAAAATGTAAAATTTTTTCTATATACATTCACAAGAGACTAGTTTGAAACACACTTGATTTGGTATACTATAAAATCAAACGGTTATCATAAGGGTTATGCTCCTTTGTTCCTCTAAAAACATACTCTGCTTATTACATCTGAATGCAGAATAATTTTTCAAAATCAATAGCTTAGGAATGATTTTTGAAATATTCAAATATGAGAATCTCTTCTTAAAATGGGAAACTTTAAAAATAAGGCCTAATTATGAATGTAAATCTAATTCACTTTTAAGCTTACCATATCTTTTGAACATTAAGAAAAAATGTTTACCTAAATTTAGTCTTAAGTGGAAAACAAAATGATTCAATTTATTTTTATACTCGCACAATCTAAGATAGCATATTACAACTCAAATTCACAGTGAGACTCAGTCATAAAAGTGATGCTGAAAAGGGAAGCTTAAAAATGAACATAAACTGAAGAAGTAATTCAGTGTCAGGAATAGAAAAATAAGCATAGCCAAATAAAGCAGGCCAATGGCCTGCTTTATAAAATGAGAATTCATTCCTTCATTTGTTTCTGTTTATCACAGATCTATATATCATTATTTTATAGAATCTCACCTCAGTAGTCACAGGATAATTATAATAACATTTTAAGATGCCTAGAATTAATTCTAGATACTGTTATAATCATTTAAGTTGTTGATTTAATTAATCTTTATAACTGACTTATGAAACAGATAGTATATTGCCCTACTTTTTTAGATATGGAATGTGATGCATATAAAGATTCTTTGCCTTAGTGTTAGAGTTGGAAATTAAACCTAAATTGGGATTTTAACAAAGAAGAATGTTTCCAGAGACATAAGAGATTAAGAGTAGTTACTGTGTTACTGGATATTCAGAGTTCATCCATTGATTTGCTGGTGAATATATCAAGTGATTTACACATATAAAAACTCACAGCCATTCCTTCTTGGAACACACATTCGGAGGCCATATGTGGTATATACACATAGAGTATTCTTGTTTCTTTGTGTTGTTGAATTTTGTTTTGGGGAGAGGGATATAAACATTTTCTTCACTGATATGGCCATTATGTTGTCTCACCCATGTTTCTTTTGGAAAGGAGTTTAATTTGTTTGAGAGTGGAAGATGGCTCAGCAAAAATGGTCCATGTTACACAACAATGAAATATGATTTTGCATCTCCAGCAACCAGATGCATCTATAATGTGAGCAATGTGGTGGAGGTTAGTTGGTCAGCTAGTCAAGCTGAAATAAAGATTTCCATGGTAAGTGAGCTCCCTGTCTCAAAAATAAGGTAGAGAGATTTTCCCTGTTTGTTGATTCCTCTGGAGCAAGCCAAGATGTCCTGTGAAGCCTGCTATCCTAGGGGGAACCTCCATTCTCCCCTCACTTCTCCTCCCACCTTCATCAGACCAGCTGAGCCTGAACCATACAGGTAAACTTCCCTTCCACCACCTATCTTCTGAACTAGCTGGGTCCTCTGGATATGTCAAACTTCCCTGAGCAGCCTGTTAACCCAGGCAGTCCTCCATTTTCTATAACCTCTCTGCATACATTCATTGATCCTGTGGTTCCTGAACATACAGACTTTCAGATCTGGAACCATACAAACTGATAATACCTATCAGATGCCTACCACACAAGGACCATAGAGTTTAACCCCCATCCCAATTTCTACTACAACAGGAACACCCAGAGACCAAAATCATCCAGATAGGAAAGGCCCTTGAAGGAAAGACAATCAACAAAAGACAGGACAATATGATACCTTCAGAGCATAGCTACCCTATTACAGCAAGCCCTGGATATCCTAATATAACCAAAGCTCAAGAAAGTGACCTTAAATCCAATTTTGGAAATGATGATTGAGGCCATTAAAGGGTAAATCTCTTAAAGAAATACAGGAAAATACAGTCATATAGAGGTCTTTAAAGAGGAAATAATTAATTACCTTAAATACATACAAGACAATACAATTAAGCAGGGGAAGGAAATAAAGAAAACTGTGTAAGACCTGAAAGTGGAAGTATAAGCAATAAAGAAAACACAAATAGAAAATCCTGGAGATAGAAAACCTAGGGAAGAAAACAGGAACAACAGATGAAAGCATCACCAACAGAATACAGGAGATGGAAGAGAATCTCAGACTTGGATCATGCAATAGAAGAAATTGATACAACAGTCAAAGAAACTCTTAAATCTAAAAACTTCTTGACACAAAACATCCAGAAAATCTGGCTTACCATGAAAAGACCTAACCTAAGAATAATAGGAATAGAAGAAGGTGAAGAGTCCCAGCATCAAGGCCCAGAAAATATTTTCAACAAAATCATAGATGAAAACTTTCCCAACCTAAAGAAAGGGATGCCTATAAATATACAAGAAACTTATAGAACACCAGTTAGATTAGACCAGAAAAGGAAATCTTCCTGCCACATTATAATCAAAACACAAATCTACAAAACAAAGAAAGAATATTAAATATGGTAAGAGAAAAATGTCAGGTAAAATATAAAAGCAAACCTATCAGAATAATATCTGACTTTTCAACAGGTACTCTAAAATCTAAAAGAGCCTGGACAGATTATCTTGCAACAACTAAAAAACCACAGATGCCATCCTAGACTACCCAGCAAAACACTTAATCACCATTGAAGACACCACAATAAACTCACACACATACGGACACTTCATTTTTGATAAAGCCTAAATCATACAATAGGGAAAAGAAAGCATCTGCAACAAATGGTGCTGGTCTAACTGGATGTCTGCATGTAGCAGAATGCAAATAGATCCATATTTATCACCCGAAACAAAACTCAAGTTCAAGTGGATCAAAAAGCTCAACATAATCCCAGAAATACTAAATCCCATAAAATAAAATGTGGGAAATAGCCATAAATGCATTGGTCCATGAGACAATTTCCTGAGCAGAACACTAATGGCTCAGACTCTAAGATTAAAAAAAACAATGATATATGGGACCTCATGAAACTCAAAAGCTTATGTAAGCCAGAAGACACTATTAATTGAATAAAAAGGCAGTCTACAGGGTAGAAAAGGATCTTCACCAACCCTACATCTGACATAGGGCTAATATTCAAAATTCATAAGGTACTCAATAAGATAGACACCAACAACTCAAATAGCCTAATTAGCAATGAGGTACATAACTAAACAGAGAATTCTCATAAGAGGGATTTCTTATGGCCAAAAACATGGAAAAGAAATGTTCAAAATCCTTAGTCATCAGGGAATTGCAAATCAAAACTATTCTGAGGTTCAATCTTATACCTATCAGAATGGCTATGATCAAAACTCAAGAAATAGCACATGCCTGGCTAGTATTAGAGCAAGGGGATTATTCTTTCATTGCTGGTTGGAGTGCAAACTTGTACAACCACTCTGGAAATCAATTTGGCAGTTTCTCAGAAAACTGGGTGTAGTTCCACCTCAAGACCCAGTGATAACACTCGTGGGCATATACCCAAAAAGATGCTCCACCATCCCACAAAGACACTTGCTTAACTATGGTTTATTTTTAATATAATATAATATAATAGCCAGGAACTGGAAACAACCCAAGTATCTCTCAACAGAAGAATGAATAAAAAAAATGTGGTACATCTACACAATGGAATACTATTCAGCTATTAAAAACAAGGATATGGTGAATTTTGCATGCAAGCGGATGGAACTAGAAAATATCATCCTGAGTGAGGTAACCCAGTCCCAAAAGGACATGCATGATATGTACTTACTTATAAGTAGATATTAGCAATAAAATACAGGATACTCATGCTATACTCCACAGAACCAAAGAAACTAAACAAGAAGGAAGATACAAGGGAGGATGCTTGAATATCACTTAGAAGGTGTGATAAAATAGTCATAAGAAGCAGATGGACAGAGGAACTGGTTGAGAGAGGAGATAAAGAGGGGGATAGAAGGTTCAAGATCAGGTATGGGGAGGGACCGAAGGGATGGCCAAATGGCCATGAGAATGAATGGAAATCTGAAACAGACAAGGGTGGGGAGGTACATGGTCACCTCCAGGATGAGTCAGAGAGATAGGATAAGGGAGACACCCAAGAATCACTAGAGGAGCACTTAGCTGAGACTCACAGCATTGGGGATATAGAATCTGAAGAGACCACATCCTTTAGCTAGGCAGGAACCCCAGTGGAGCAGTAAGGACCCCAACCTACCAACGAAAATTTTGACCCCAAATTAATTCTGTCTACAAGAAATACAGGCATAGGGAAGACAAAATAGACTGGGGGAATGGCCAACCAATAGTCAGCCCAACTTGAGACCCATCCAATGAGCAACCACCAATTCCCTGACACTATTAATGATACTCTGTTATGCTTACAGACAGGCATCTAACATGGCTGTTATCTGAGAGACTCCACCTAGCAGCTGACTCAGTTACAGACACCCACAAACAAAAGAATGGATGGAGCTTTGGTATGGAAGAATAGGAGGAAGGATTGCAGGCCCACAGAGGGAATAGGAACTCCACAGGAAGACCAACAGTTTCAATTAGCCTGGAACCTTAGGGCTAAGAATCAAAGAACATACACAAGCTGGACTTAGGCCTCACTGTATACATGTAGCAGATGTGCAGCTTGGTCTTTAGTTGGGTCTGGAACAACTGGAGCAGGGGTGATGGAATATCTTAAAATCTGTTGCCTTTCTGTGGGATATGTTCTTCTAGCTAGGCTGCATTGCCTGGTATTGGTAGAAGAGGAAACACATAGCCTCTCAGAGACTTGATGTGCCAGGGTAAGGCAGTTACTAGGGGGAATCCCACCTGTTCAGAGGAGAAAGGGAGGGGGGATGGAAGAAAGGATTGTGGGAGTAGATGACCGGTATGCAAATTCAATAAGTTAAAAAAAATAAATAGATAAATAGATAAATGGAAAATATTAAGGTAAAGAGCACTATTTGCTGGCTTGGGTGTCTTCTGTCTTCTACAATGCACATATAGACATGTATACACACATATGGATACAATGCACATACACAAGCAAACAAGCCCAGTGTCTGACTGATAACTTCCTTTAGAAGAGATGGGGATGGAGTTATGCTCAAGGTAAAAGGTCAGTATGAAAAATAGGACAGTGGTCATTAACTGAAGTACATTTAGTAAGTTTTCAGTCTGTGAGACTGTGATACTTATATCGATTGATATAAGCTGATAATGCACAGGAGAAGTAATTCAAATGGGGGTATAACAGCTTTAATGACATTAATTGCTAGCACCACTGCTTCTGCAGTTGCTTTGGCACTAGAAGTTAAGACAACTACTTTCAAAATCATTTGGCAAAAAGAATGTTGCAAATGTGTTGAGTACACAAGAAGACTTAGTCATTTGGAACAAAGGATTGAGGCACTTTATCCTATTCAAATTATGGGAAGGAGGTTCAGAGTTTAAGAGTAAGGACATATCTTGTGTGTCCTAACAAATACCAATGGATTTGTGTTACTTCTAAAATTTACAATGATAGTCATTATAATTAGGAAAAAAAGTTTAAAGACTCTTGCAGGGTATTTGGGATAATTTTAACACCTCTATGGATGTTTTAACTTTACATAGTGAGCTTATGAATTTAAAGAATGTTGCTTTTCTGAACATTGATGTGGCACATACTACTGACAAAATTATCCATGGCCTGACGTCAGTTTTTCCATTTTGGTCAAGCTTCAAGAATGACAGACATACCTTGATCTTGCTAGCCCTTTTTGTCCTGGGAATACTTTTATTCCTGCCCATTGTGTTAAAGCTTGTCTTTAACAACATCAACATGTTGGCAGCCAAAGCACATGGCTTGAAACTGAAAATGGACCCCAAGACAGAATTATTAATTTAACAGGCTGGCAAGCCAAGGATAGGTAAGATTCTGCACAGAGCCTTACCAACCTAAGACTGAAGTGCATTGCTTTCGTTAATGTATATTCCACAATGGGTAAGGAAGACATTCTTGTCAGAATGTAAGACAGGCTCAATCTTGCTCATGAAATAGAAAAGGTGGAGAGGTAGAGAGCTTTGGGGGCTCTTTGGCAGGAATCTGACATTGACCAAAGACAAGGAAATGGGTTTCAGGCAGGAATCTGACATTAGGCTAGAACAAAGAAGTAATTTCAGGCAGGAATCTAAATCTTAGACTAGAACAAAGAAGTGGGC
Organism: Mastomys natalensis; assembly: GCA_021653895.1. Lineage (NCBI taxonomy): Eukaryota > Metazoa > Chordata > Mammalia > Rodentia > Muridae > Mastomys > Mastomys natalensis. The sequence continues at coordinate 31,622 of JAJTUV010002676.1, read as the reverse complement.
TTCAGACATAAAAATGACTTTGGGCTAGGACAGGGAAGTAGGCTCAGATATTTTGGTCATTCTAATACGCCCTTAGAAACAGTGATCACTGGAGTGAACACGGGACATTTTTATTGTCTTGTTTGTTCTTTGACTATTTGTGTTTATTGTCTTACTTGTTCTTTGATTATTTGTATCTATTGTATTGCTAGTTCCTCAGCCTAGAACTGACTTAATACTTGCATGTAATTAAAATGGTATAAAAGCAGATTGGGAAAAAAAAAAAAAGGAAGAGACAGGGATGAGTTAAGATCAAAGCAAAAGCTCAATGTAGAAAATAGTATAGCTATAGTGATCATTAACTGAAGTACATTTAAGTAAGTTTTGAGTCTGTGGGACTGTATATGGATTGATATAAGCTGATAATGTACAGGTGAAGTTGTCCAATTAGAGGTACATATTCCAACAAGCACTTAAAATAGTATTGGATAGGAAGGTGCCATGAGATTCCAAGACAGTTTGAATTATAGTAACAAGAGGGAAGAGAAAGAGAATATGAAAGTTGATGGTATAACAAATAGTCTCTTTATACTTTTTAGTGATTCTACCAAAGCCTCTGAACCCACCTAGATTACATCTTCCCCCAAATTTAGCTTCAATTCATTTACCTTTTCTATTTTTATGCTGTTTGAAGCAATTATTGGCAAATTAACATCAGCTTCCACTGTTCCTTAGAAAGACTAGTTAACAAAATGTAAATATTAGCTTAATGCCCATTTCTTCTTCAGAGAGGGCGTTTTGACAATTCTAGCTCATAACCAAAAGGACCTAAGTCGTCATTATCGTCTATTTTACTTTTTATCATGCTTATCACTGTCAGAGCTACCTTATTTATGTGCTTATTATCTATTATTTTCAACTATAATATGACATTGAAGTACACTCAATTTCCCCATAATAGGCTATATCTGGCACTCCTATGTGCTCAACACAATATCATATATTACTATGAACTATAAAGTACTCACCATTGCATTTCCCTTCATTAATTTATTCAAACTCAAATTAATGAACTGTCATTTACCTTCAGTTATACTAATTTCTTCTTGTTGTTAATGTTTTTTAAATTTCCATAGTATGTTTTTCAAATTTATTAATGTCTAATTAGAATATAATAAAATTAATCCATTTTCATTGTGAAGTTTAATATGTTTTGACAAACATATTCACTTGAATAAGCACCAAGCCAGTTATTGTCTCTTTCAATTAGTTGTCCCCATCCTGAAATAGTGGTAAAAGTGACAGTATGAATTTTCATAATTAGAGATTAATTTTACTCCTTCTGAATCTTCAATTGAAATATGTATTCTTTGTATCTGATTTATTTTTTATACACTGGTGGCTTATTTTAAAAATGTTTTTGATGAGCATAAGTTTTCATTCGTTTGTTCAGTGGCCTGTGAGTAGGCTTACTGGATAAGAAATTAAAATAGTTTTCCAAAATGGTTGGACTATTTTATGTGCTAACAACAATATATGAAACTACCATCTGTTCCTCATCTTCACTACCATTTCATATGGCTACATTTTAATTTTTACACACTCCAGTCCATTCTAGTGTATGCGTAATAATACCACAATGTGATTTTCATCTCATTTTTCTAAAGAGTAAAGATGTTCAACATCTTTTCATGTGCTTATTGCTCATTTACTCATCTTAATTTGTAAGAAATCTATTCAAATAATTGCCCTTTAAATCACTAGATTGTTTCTGTAAGACATATAACAACATTCCTCCAAGTTTTCTATATTATAATCCTAAATACCCATAAATACCTTATATGCAAATAGGTTGTCAGATATGATTAAGTTAAACACTTTAGCATTTGCATATTATTTTAAATTATTCCAAAACTCCAATTTAGTTACGGTCCTTATAACATGAAGAGGATCAGAGTTACAGACGACGTGATCATGGAGACAGTGAAGGAGGCATTGATTATATTGGAGATGCTATACTGATAGCTTTAAAATGGGGAAAGTGACATATTTATAATATATAATGTCTTATTCAGTATGTTTATAGAATGTGTAAAGGTCAGATTATGGTAACTGGTATTTCCATTGATTTAAATATTTACTATATATTTGTATCTGGTACATTTTATCCCTGTGTGGCCAGCAATTTTGGAATATATAATCAATTATTGTTAAGCATGGTTATTCTACAATATTAGAAACTCTTATGCCTGTCTAATTGATCTGTTGTATAAATTAATGACCTAGTTTTCTATTTGAAGATATTTTATTAGCTCTTTGAATGTTCCGATCTCTGTATTTAGGTTATATTGTGACAATATCCATCCTCCTTCCCTATGCATCCAGATATGTGACTTTGTTTTTAAAAACCAATTAAGACTACTTTGTTTTACTCATATTTCACATATTCTTAGGTATGCAGTTTTCTACTGAAGTACAGTTAACTAAACAGTGCTAGAATCTTAGCGAAAACTCATTCCCTGCTCCCAGAACCTAACAATTGCCAATAAATTCCATGGCTATGTGTCTTAGGGCTTCTATTGCTTTGATAAAACATCCTGACCAAAAGCAACTTTGGACGGAAAGGGTTTATTTAGCTTTTACATTCATATCAAAGTATATTCTCAAAAGTAATCAGAGCACGAACTTAAGGTAGAATTTGGAAGCAAGAACAAAATAATAGGGTAGGGAGTAACATTTCTTGCTTGCTCATTTTGTTTACTTATACAGTCCAGGACCACCTGTCCAGTTTCGGCACTGCCTATAAATAGATAGGCCATATCATATCAATCACCAATCAAGAAAATTCACCAAAGACTTGCCCACAGGACAATCTAGTGATGTTATTTTGTCAATTGACATTTCATCTTTCTAAATGACTCTAGCATGTGTCGAGCTGACATAAAACTTACTAGAACACTACAGGTGGGATTTCATGACCAACTCTTATATCCATACTGGCATTACTCTCTCATGGATTAGCAGAGGTCATGTGCATACTGTTGCCCTTCTGTGTCTAAAAGATACTCCTTTCTTGTAACCCTATGCTGCCTCTTTCTTTTATATTGTTTGACCTTTCAGTTATCCATGAGAATTACCTCAATTCCTAATGATTATCACTGTTTTCATAGAACAATATCTCCCTCAATCCTCATCTGAGAATTTTCTATTTGTAGTAAATGTTATTAATCCAATTAATCACAGCTGACCAAGGTGTAGAGTATAAGACACTGGAGGATGTTTAACCCTGAATGGAAATATATACATCCGAATATCTCTGCATTCTCTGATAGAGCTTTAAAATTTTGGTTAAGTTTCTTTTATTTTTAAGATGTTTTTCTGCTTTCCTTTTTTATTAGTTACTTTTCTATTGCTGAGTTAAAACATCATGACCAAGGCACTTTATAGAAGAAAGATTTACTTTGACTTGTGGTTTCATGTTGGTGGAACAATGGCATAGACACAAGGGTCAGCCATGGTGGTAAAAGCTAGGAATCTTGAATCATGTGAACAAACCAGAGATAGAAAACTACAAATGCTCTAGTTCTTTAAACTCTCAAATCTTGCCTCTAACGATAGACTTCCTCCAGCAAGGCCACATTCCCTAAGCCTCCCAAAATAGCATTACCAAATGCGGACAAAGCAATCAAATGCCTGAGACTATGGAGAATATCTCATTTAAACCACTGTCTCATTTTGCAATCTATTACAAATTTAATGTTATAAAGATGTTTTCTATTTTTCCAGATATCGTATAAGCTTTATGATTTGCTTTTCTATCCATTCTGAGTTTATTTCTACACGCAATATGAAATAGTAAATGAAATGCCATAGATAATATGCATATAACTAAATGTGGATATGTTCCAATGAAGCATTTGAACACTAAAACTTGATATATTTTCATATGTCATAATCTTTATCTTTTTTCAGAATTAAAATGTAAATATAAAAAATATTTTTAAATCTCAAACGCCATTTTAAAGTGAATGAACCACAATTAGGAAGATCCTCCTTTGTGAATAATTTGTGAAAATTAGTTATAAATGTCAGTTTTTTCAATATTGCCTTAAATAGTCATACATATTTTATAACATAAAAAGATGATTCCTTTATATTTAACTTACATATTTTTAGTTTTAGTGGTTTACATTCCTATCATTTTGATTTCCAATAAATATCCTCTTCATTCATCCAGAAAAAAAAAATTCCTTCAGCATTTTCTGTAGTCAAGGTCTATAATAAATATGTTAAAAATTTTGTGTATGTGAAAATAACCCTAGTTTGTCATTTGAGATTTAGAACTTATTTCAAAGGATATGTAAACACAATTTCTTCAGCATTTTATCAGCTCCCAATAATTTGTTATATTTTTCCTATTTAGATTGTCTAGATCAGATTGGACTGTTACCATCTTTGCAATTAATTTAGTTGATTGCTTATTCATATGGAAAGGTCAAGCAAGTTAGTGTTGGTGATATTAATCGCTGGGTAAATTGGTCTCTGTTAAATGGGGAAACTAATCATGTCATCCTGGGAGCCAGCAAGGTAGAGTCCTACAAGTTTTCTCCTTTAACTTACCACCCTACTTTGCTCAGTGATGTATTTCTACTTGAAAGTGGAAACTGAAATAAAACTTCTCATTCCAGGTTATTTTTCATTGTAGTATTCATTGCAAGAATATAAAAGCAAGCTGGAATAGTGTTTTATGATGTAAATAATTTTCTAGGCATCTTCAGTCTTGGCTCATGTGATGGCTAGTTTCATGTGAATTTGACACAAGCCAAAGTCATCTGAGAAGAAGAAGCCTCGATTAAGAAAATACCTGCATAAGATCCCTGCTGTAGGGAATTTTTAAGTGATCAATGAGGAACGGCCCAGCCCCTTTTTGGGTGTTGCAATCCCTGAGGTGGTGGCCCTGGATTCTGTAAGAAAGAAGTCTGACAAAGCCGTGAGGAGTAACCCAATAAGCAGCACCCTGCCACAGCCTCAGCATTAGCTCCTACATTCAGGTTCTAGCCCTGTTTAAATTCTTGTCCTGACATCCTTCAGTGATGATCAGTGATGTGTATAATGTAAGCCAAATAAACCACTTTTCTCCCCAACTTGCTGTTGGTCATGGTGTTTCATCAAAGCAATTCTGACTCTAACTAAGACAGCCTTATTCTTGGTTGTTATAAAAATCTTCTCCTGAGCTTTTCTAATAAGAGATCCTCAGGGATAGTCTTCATTGTTTTTAAAATTTTTTGATTAAGGCTTCATTAGTGGTGATACTCTTTACTTCATTCACTGATTCTCCTATAAAAATCTAAAGAGAATTTCTGTATAATAAAGTTAGTTATTTTGTTAAAAGAGTCAAAGTAAGGGTGATAGATAAAAGATAATGCTGTCATTGATATGTCAAAATCTTTCTCCAGAGGGAAATGTGCTTACGATGCTTGCACTGTAAAGTATTAATATATCTGGCCCCAAAGCATTTAAATGTCAGTAGTAATCCCAGTGTTTATTAGAAAATGCATATTCTCAAATATTTCTGCACATTAATAACTCCCTGGTGTATGAATAACTGGTAACCTCTGTACTTGTCAACAAACAATAATTGAGTCATTATTCTTTAAAATAAATCAAATTCAATTAATTTTTACTGCAAACCCCATAACACTCATTACTCAATTTCTGTTGAAAAGTACATGTATACTTCTTAAATATGATATCTTATTACCTATAGGGTATAGGTATTCCACATATTATTTAATCAATGATCATTGCTACTGGATTGATAAGGTATGTGCCATTTTGCTATAACAAATCAATTAAGAGGAAATTTTGGTGAAACTTATTCATCTCCCTCTATTACAGGTTAAATAAAAAAAAAAGTAAACAGTGAAACTTTAAATTTTTGCTTTCATTTCCCAGAGATCAGCATTATTAATACAATATGTTTAGACTGTATATTTGTTACTGGCCATCTTTTCATGCAATTCCTAGTATATCTCATGAAATTGGCTCTAAGCTTTTCTAGGATCCTTTTTTCTTTCAATTTCTTTTCCAAGTTCATAAGATCTGAACTTTTAAATGCCGAATAATTTAAGTATTATATCATTTACTTCTTCATGTGAAATTGTTACAACCTAATATGGAACCTCACAGGAAAACTTGTTCAAATATTTCTAGTGTTGTATCATGAAGAATTTTTTTCAACTTTGAATACACACAATTCTATATTTGTGTTGCGAGGAAAGTAGATAATGAGGCAGTTGCTTTTGTTTGGAAGATAAACTTACCTGGCATGATGCCATTGAAGCTATTGTTGCTGGTCAGAACATAATGTGTTTTACAATTAATATGGTTTGATGTTACTAAGCATTACTTTATAAATTTCAATTAATTTCAAAACACAAGATTAAACAGATCTTCATGACTGTGAATGGTAAGCAAAACGGTTAAGAATCAAAGCCCATTTCCTGGTCTCTAGTGGTATGTTCATAAACAAGAAAGATATCATATTTGATAGTGAAAATCCATGCAAATTAATATAACATGGGCCGTTATTTTGAATAATTCCTTAGAATGAACTAAGTATATATCAAATAGGAAAAGAAATTTGGTATAATTCCTTACATTTAGAGTAAAGATGGGTAGTACATGTTCATGCATGCTAAAAAAAAAAATGATTGATTATTGTATTCACTGCTTAAAAGACTTCTAAATCACTCCAATTTTATAGTTACCAAAGAAAAATATAAAAAAAGAAATCATCATATCACAAAAATATTGTAGAATGTGTGTTTATTTACTATTATTGCTAAAACAAATTACAAAGAACTTAGTGGCATACAATAACAATGATTTTTAGCACACAATCTTGTAGGTTGTCAAACACTATGTTAGTACTCATTGAGCTAAAAACAGTTGTTAGCAGCGTGTCTTTCTTTTCTGGATATTTCAGAAGACAATTCATTTATTAATTTATCTATTTCAGCTTCTAGAAAGCACCAGCATTCCTTGACACCTTTTGTCTCCCTCAATCATCAAAGCCTGTAGTACATCATCATCAGACCTCTATCTGACTCTTGTTTCCTGTCTTCCTCTATCACCAAGAAAGATTACATCCAAGTCCAAACAGGAAACCCAGGTTCACTTCTTTATTTAACATTTCAGAATTAATCATATCTTCTAGACTGCCTTTGCTATACAAGGGAACATATTTAACTGTTTGAATGAATGAATATGAATACTTTCAGATGATACATTATTCTACCTATTACAAAATAAACAAAGGCAGATTGTATGGAAACTCTTGGGATGTAAGCAGACAAGCAGACTCCCTTGATAGATCATTTGCCTAGTATGTAAAAAATATTTAGATCAATTTCAAGCATGGCAAAAGGAACCAAATAATATAAAGAATATATCTATGATTGAACTGTTCTGTCATTTTCTTTTCAGAACTTGGAGTATAATAAACTACTTCCCAGCTTAGACTTATTATTTTGAGTTTTAATCTTTTAATGAATATCTACCAACCATACAAGAGGATGGACCACATTGTGATAGTTCAGCATATTTTGTAATAGGTTCTAATATGATCAAGGCAATTAGCATTTATTTTTTCCTGAAAATACACTGTGATTACATTCTTATGGTTCTACAATTCTAGTTCTTCATAAAACTTTTAAAAAGCTATCATGAATTATAATCTCTCATACTGTGCTATGGAAGACTGGAACTTATTTCTCCTGTTTAGTTATAGTTTCTATTTTTCTCAGTCTGTATCTTCCCTCCCACCTTTTCAGTATCTAGTAATTCTGCATACAAATTGAAATTTTGCAGCTTTAATATATAATTCAAACCAAGCAATATTTGTCATGAATTTCGCTTATTTCATTTAAAATTGTACATTCTTGTCCAGTGTATTTTGCTTTTAAGTGATAAAGCACCTTTATTTTCATAGTAGAATAATATTCTATTATACAGAGAGAGAGAGAGACACTCCAGAGGGGAAGGGGGAGGGGAAGGGAGAGGGAGAGGAGGAGGAGGAGGGAGAGGGAAAGAGAGAGAAGTTGTTGTAAGTATTGCAACAATAAACATGAAAGTAGAGGTATTTCTTTGAGATGCCAATTTCAATTTTTGTATATATCCAGATTTTTAATGTAGTAAATAATTATGTTTGTCTAAAAAGTTGTAGACTCCTTTCTAAGGTTCATCACTTCACTAACTCCAGGAAGCTGTTTACATTTCCAGTACAAGCATGATTTCCCTCCCATTGAGTGGGTCTTCAGTCCTATTAAATAGCTGTTGGTTGCCACCAACATGTCAGTATATCTTCTTGAATCTTAATGCATATTTTGACATACTAAAATTAATGTATTAATTATAACTATTAGAATTGAAATTCCCTGTATGTTAAACCAACATTTATGCCATGTTTAGGTTGAATATGAATGCTTTCATGTCTCTTTGCCAGTATGTTTTGTTTCTCTAGTCACTGTTTTGCAATTATTTGATGTTTTATTTGTTTTGTAAGTTTTCAAAAGCCAAATCTTTTTAGTAGGACAGTAGAAACTGAGGGCAATGATTTTGGTGCGAGAAGACATCACTGCTTTAGTGCTACATAGGAAAGTTCCTGATGTTAATTTGGAGAAACATTTGGGCATCATTTCTTCAGCTCTTTCTTTAGCTTCCTCTGTCTCTATTCTTCTATAGGATTAAGATACTAGTAGTTCAGTGGCTCATGTTGTAATTTGGAATCGGGATGGACTTGTTTCTATGGTTACTTTTTTTGGGGGGTTAGGCTCTAAATTATTATTATTATTATTATTATTATTATTATTATTGGTTTTTCAAGACAGGGTTTCTCTGTGTAGTCCTGGCTGTCCTGGGACTCACTCTGTAGACCAGGCTGACCTCGAACTCAGAAATCCACCTGCCTCTGCTTCCCAAGTGCTGGGATTAAAGGAGTGTGCCACCACCGCCCGGCAACTCTAAATTATTTTAATGATACCTTGTGTTTAGAGTGGGAACTGGATTTTAAGGATGATTTTATCATTATGTGTTCCTCCTTCAGTCACTGCCTTTCTTTTATGTGGCTTCTGTGTTTCACTTTTGCAGCTTTTTATAATGGAGGCTGCAAGACTTCTGTCCATTGTTCTGACTGAATTGCAGCTTTAGGCCAGTAGTGTTTCCCTAGATTCCAACAGAGGCTCCTTTCTCCATGTTCCCTGCTCCTAAGGCAGTGATTCTAAAACCTGCATGTATTTTGCAGCTCACCCAGAGGTAGCAGGTTGTTGTTTTTTCTCATTTCCTTTGTGATCCCCTAAGGACAATGGTGTTTGTCGGTCTTTTCTACCTCTACTGCATGCAGTAAAATATTTGCTCCCAGGGCTGATGAGAAAGAAAGTCCCCATGGAGTTTTGCACTGTTCTGTCAGTATCTGCTGTGCCTCATTCCCACTTCGATACTTCAAGCAAGACTTTCTTGGGACTTTAAAACTTTTTAGCAAATTTCTAGTTGAAGAGTGAAGCAAAACCCTGACAGAGAGTATATCCTCCTCTGTGTGAAACCCCAGAGGCTTTTACATTGCAGGTCTCTGTTAATTCTAAATCAGGCATCCTAAGTGAACTCAGAGATTTTGGGGGCTGCCTCCTTCCCTAGTCAGTCAGTGCCTTGTCTGTCTCTCCCTGCAGACATTTGTGTTTCTTTTGACTGACTTTCAGTATGTTTTCAACTTTCCATGTTTAGCGCTCTGATGGGTTTAAGAAAAGTTTCAAATTGGCTCTTTTTTGGCTATACTTTTTTTGTAGAGTTAGAAGTGCGGCTTCTTCTGGTTGTTTAGACACACTTCCTTTATCCTCAGCAGAAACAGGACAGTTTGAAATTGTCACTTTGAAGCAAAAGCAATTTTTTTCCTTTTGCCAGTGTCAGAGTCATATTATAAATTCCATAGACAACTGTATCAGAAATACTTATGTGCTTATAAAAAATAGAAATTATCAGTCCACCACAAACTTTATAACTCAATAAAACTGAAAGAGAACACCAAGAATATGTACTTCATTAAAAAGTTCTTATGAATCCTATGTATTCAAAAATGAGAGAAGCTTTGGTAAGAGGAAAGTTTAAGCTCCCTGTTGATTTTCCAAATTTCTATTTTTCTGCTTTTCTAGGTTTCTTCTCAAAGGGGGCATGGCACATGGCATGAATGTATCTCTTACCACAGAATGTTAGACATACAGTAGATAATAGCAAGCCAATATTAAAATAATAATGACTATTTTATTGGTTGTTGAGCCACATTAGATTAGCATTAAATATGAATATGATTTTTAGATTAATATTTTTTTCAGGGCCAGAGATAGAAAATGGAATCTTGTTTCCAAACATCAGAATAGGGTGTAGGATTCATGTAAATTTTATTGGATTCACTGACAAATCAGCTTATATACATTTTTCTACAAAAGCAAAATATGGTTTCATATGGAAGTAGTTGCCCAAAGTAAAGTAATTAAACTGAAAGAAGGTGATATCACATGATTTCTACAATTAACAAGAGTTTTCTGATCTTTTAAATTAATCACCTGAAAAAAAAACTATATCACAAGAATGTTGTGGTCATATCAATACAAATCCATTCTCAAATCATGCTTCATTAATTCATTCACTGAGAGAAATATTGTGAATTATGGGGTAATGAGATTGTAAATTTGAAGTTTAAAGTCTAGCACTAGTATTCTTAACAATTTCTAAAGCTTTATACCACTATACAAATTTAACTTTTTATATACACACAGTCTCCATTTACATATATAACAAATCTATATAATGACAGATTAAGAAACACAAAGCGTTTCTTTTTTATGAGTATTTTTATTACAAAGTGGCAGAGAGGTTTCTTAGTTTATTTTCAACTCACATGTTACTAATGATGCTCTTCAAATGGATTTGTATAACAGGGCATCACCAAAAGGGTATCATTTGAAAATTATAATATGTATGTTTTCCTCATAATAATTTAAGCACAGAAGAATGAATGAAATTTTATATTGAATTTTGGCAAAATTCAGTTCAAGATCATAATATGTTTCTATCCTTGATAGTCTCAGGTAAGGGCAACTATTGATGATGAAGGTTTTTTTTTTTTTTTTCTTTTCTTTTCTTGTAGATCTGTTTTGTTCATGTAACATGAAGCACAGTTATATAAAATAAAATTTTTAGCTTCTATCAGGCTGTTCATCAATTGTACTGCTAAGAGCTAGGAAATGTGAAGGAAGAACTGCAGCACCTCTCTGTGAGCCAGTAGTGAATGAACAAAGATGTACCAGGGCATGTTTATTGTGTTAGGGAGAACGTAAATGTTCTAATGTGAAGAGAACTAGTTCTTGTTTGAGGGACATTTTGGCTTAAATTTAGCAAACATTTATTGAAAACTTATTATGAGCTAGACATGAACACCAAAGTTTTCTCATCTAATCTTGTTTAATCTCATTTGATCTTAGTAAATATATGAAGTAGGTAATATTTATTTTCATGATTAGAAGGGTGCAAATGGAACCTTAGAAAGTTGAGGAAACCTGAAAAATAGATGTGTGTTTCTAGAATTAGTTTTTTTGTGATAATGATATGCTTAATCTGGCAGATAAAATCTCATATTTGGTTGTTTTTATTTTTCCCTTCATATGACATAAGCCATACAAAATAGTGCTAAGAGTGTGTGGTGGTTTGTATATGCTCGGCCCAGGGAGTGGTACTATTAGAAGGTGTGGCATATAGGAGTAGGTGTGACCTTGTTGGAGTAGGTGTGTCACTGTGGGTGTGGGCTTTAAGATCCTAGCTGCCTGGAAGCCAGTATTCTGCTAGCAGCCTTCAGATGAAGATGTAGAACTCTCAGCTCTGACTGTACAATAACTGCCTGGACACTCGCAAGACTTATATTTAGTTTTACCAATCATCCCTAGATTCCAATGGAATCTTAGACCCTCTTGTAAAAAAGTATAATTTGACTTATGAAACTTTGCTAATATCTTATGATGGCATGACATTGAAAGTGATAGTTTTCAGGTTTCACAGCATCCCAATTGTTCTTTTCTGGTAGACTTGATGAAATTCTAAAATTTCACACAATAGTAAATGTAAATTAATATTCAAAATCATTCTCTGCTTTTGTCAGATTTTTTGCTAATATTTTAAAACTATTTTGCATGTAAGTAGAGTCTTGGTTCGTGGCAACCCTTGAGAATTACCTGGGCTAGCAAACACATGACCAAAAGAAGAAAATTATTCCATGTAAATTCTTATAAGAGTTTTCTTTACTGATTTCTTGTCTCTAACTACCCAATTAGCAATATCTGTTTGCTTCTGCTGTAAAGTGTTCAAGCCCTCAAAGCTACCTTCGTCATTTGATAATATTGTTTCCTTTGGTATTGACAGAAACAAAAACAGCTTTAAGGTATGCTTTCAGCCTCTATCATTACTGCTAATTAGTTTTTTCCCCTTAGACTCATATTACTTCTAGCACTTTCTGCTGATTAAAAAGAGCTTAGAAAATTCACTGCATAATAATATCAAATTTGAGGATGAAGCATATTTGGTTTGCTATGTTTAGATATTCTATAACTTTTGTATATTAATAACATAGATTACAAAACAGGTATTTTGAATGTAAATGATAGAATGATTGCAGTGTAAGCAATACAACTGTGCTCTTAAAAATAGTAATATGGTATATATTAGAATATCATTAATAATTAAAAGAATGGAAATAAGAGGCAGAACAAAAGTGATGATTCTCTCTGCAAAGTACTCATTAGACTCTGCCAACTTTATTCATTTCTACTCATAGTATTCCACAAAAAGTATACATACAATAAATGTATCTATTGTCTCCTATTAGTACAAGAACATATATAGAAATAATAGCTTAAAGGAATTGACTATTTTGGATTGAAAAGAATGATTTGCTGATGACCCAATTTCATCTTACATAATTATTAAAATATTTCAAAAATTTAAATCCAAGAGCAGTTATTTTGGTTGGCATTCAAAAAATAGGAGAAAGAGAACATTAAATCATTAGTCACTGGGTAATAGCAATTAATAAATGGTGTATTGTTCACATTGCTATCCACTTGAACCACTATAGACATGGGAAACCAAATCTATGAGGAAAAAACAAAGTAATGCAAAACAAAGCAAACCAAAACAGCAAATTTATTCAAAATGTCAAATATTAAACTAACTTGGGGATAATTAGGTCACAAAAGGAAACTTGTATTTCCCTGTATGTATCTTTAACGCACAGTATCACACTGAATGTAACTCACTGGCACTTATTCCTAAAGTTACCAAAAGTTACAACTCACAAGGAAGTCCAGAGAAGTCATCGTTGTCCATTAGGAAGTACTTCTCCATGACTGACAATGATCATTTCATTGCAGTTTAGGAAACACATGCAATGATATCAAATTACTTATATTCCAGGTTTAATTCCAACAATTTCAATATGACTCTGGACAAGCAGCTTTTGTGCTTTTGTGACCATGATGTTAGATTCATATACTTAATTTTGTGATAATTAAATATGATAACTCAAGAAAAAACTATTGTTTTAGGAGAGACTAAGGTTTTTGGGTTTGTGTGTATGTGTGTGTGTGTGTGTGTGTGTGTGTGTGTGTGTGTGTTTGGATTATTATTTCCACCCTTAAATAGTTGTTTATTGGCAGTGTGTTGAAGGGATGGCAGAATTAGCATTTACAGATAGCACCACATACCAGTCATCAGGGCAGCAAGAGCGATTGGAAAGAGCCTGAAGGCCCCTCTCCTTAGTAGCAAGTGAGTAGTCAGAGGCTTGGAGTGTTGATGGGTTAGCCTTAGACTACTTCAGCTCACTAGGCATGGTTAGAAATAGAGTTTCACTGGCTCGGGCTCCAGACTGAACATTTGGAATGTACTTATCTTGACAAGCAAGGCTGTTGCCCAGGGGTTGCTTGATGTACTCCTTCTGGGAAGACTTCACTTTCTCCTTCCCTCCTCAGGCCTCTAGACTAGAGGTCTCCAGTGATTGGCCATATGAGAAAGTCAAGGCCCATCGCTTCAGTAGGGACTACTTGCTAATAGCATTGATGTTGATGGAAAACTTTCTGACTCTGTTCTCTAGACATGAACATGACTCCAGGGTCAGGAGGAGGCATTCTTTGATGAAGTACTATGATAGTTGTCATGGTAATTTTCTTATTGGAAAATTTCTGGGTGAAAGTATGGCCTGGGGTTTCTGTGTTGAGCTTCAACAACTTGCTTCCAGATACACACGGCAGTCACTTGTAGCCATGTAGCCAGCCAAAACCCTCTCAGTTGAATACTGGCAGCCCTTCAAGCTATGGTCCCCATCATGGAGGATTTCAGGCACCACTATGGGCACAATGCCTCTTTGCTAGCAAATCCTGGCAAAAATGAGCAAGAACATTGGTATTTTCCATGATGCCAAGGGCTGAGAGAATGTGTTACCCAATCTTTAACATGCAAAGCCTCTTCACAAATTCCACTCTGTCCTTATATTGGGACTACCCAATCCAGCTTTGGATAATGATTCCTGCCATTGGTTCCTGCAAGGGGCACCATACACTTATCTACCTTAATGTCCACAATGCTGTCCTTGGGCTTGATAAACTGGGGAGAAGAGAAGTTCATTATCTATCTTCTGGTACACTGTTTGATGGAAGAGGCTTAACCACACACGCCTGAGCCAGCACAAGGATTCACGTGCTCACCAGCAGTCAGCAGTAGCTGGAGGTAGAATTATTGTTTCTTAGTGCCAAAGGACTGCAGCCACTTGATAGTGCTTCTGGTGAACTAATCTGCAGCCAGGATGGCCTTACCCAGAGCAAATTTTGATTTAGTGTTAGGGCTGTGTATGGGTAAGGCATGGTGCCAGTGACAGCACATTCCTGGCCCAGAGGAGGGTGAATCTGCCTGGTGTAGCAGTGGGTAGATGAAAGGACTGAGGAGTGAACAAGGCTAGGGTCACCAGAACCTTGTTCTGGGGGGAGGACTTGCTTCATTTATTATTAGAAAAAAAAAAAAAAACAAAGATACAGGTGGGGATATACTCCTTTACATTCCAAATGGGTTCAGTTAAAGTTCTGTTTGAGAGAAGATAAATGTTCCCAGAATTGTTTTCATTGCAATATTTCATTTGATATGTTCTACTTATGAATGAGAATATACTTCTCACATAATTACTGAGAAGAAAATGCTACCAAGTAGAATTTACTTGAATATGACCAAGTAACATTATGTGTACACCGCATATATTTTATCCATGTAAAATATCTAAATATCTCATAAAATAAGAATTATTGGTTTGGCTATCAAGGATCATTTAAGAAATGGTTATCAATAATTTCACCAAAGTTGCAGAGTAGTGAAAAAAAGTATATACTGAAATAGCATCCTGAATACAATGAATATGGGTATAACCAGGGGTTTTGCAAGACAGCTAAAGCAAAAAAAAAAAAAAGAAAAGTCCATTGTGGATCTTTATTCAGGCAGAAAATGAAAAGTAGACAAGTTATTGAAAGAACTGATTATTAGTCCAAAAAGTGAAAATTGAAAAATATATAAAGCATATTCCTCTTGCAACAACGAAAAAAGGAAAATATCAGAAGTCTCCTAGGATTTCTTTCTGCACAGTAATACAAAAAAAGGAAGAAATAAAGAATGGTTGAGTCTTTACTGCATTAAATAAGAATATACTTGCAATCTTTTTTTTAAAAGTGGTTGTGGTTATCCCTATGGAATAGTATAATGTTCTGATTTTCCGGTTATACTTGTAAAAAGGAAATATCTACCATTATAAAGAGAAGTGCTGGAATAATAGCCATGAAATTAGAAATGCAAAAGCCCAATTGCTCTATACATCAATCCTCAAGAACCTGTGAATGATTGCCCACTCTGTGTATTCCCTAGTGCTTCGTCCAGGCCAACTTTAAATAGCTCCAGCAATAAATTTCTGCCATTTCTTCTGGGAAGCTATTCCACTACCTAATTAAATTTGTGGGTTGACAACTTTCCTGACATTCAGACTAAATTTTCCCATGTTCAATTTCAACCTGCTATTCCCATTTCTGCAGTACATGCTTGTATCAGCCTATGTAATCCCCCTGCTTCCTCACTCCTTACAACTCTCAATCCTGTCCCTAAATTTTAGTAGCCTGTGGCAATGAATTCCTTTGAGAAAAATAATTATTACAAGATCACTGGGTATACACAGCTTATATAGACATAAAAGCCAGTTTGTTTTGAGAGCAAAGAGATGAGTTAGTGAGTTGAAAGGCAAGATATTAATAGAATCCCAAGCATTAAAGAAATTGAAACTCGGAACAGAAACAAATGGTGGACATCCTTCTCTCCTTCAGATCTGATATATATATAAAAAACAAAAACCCTCCAAACCTCTATGTTTTAAAAGGGAGCCAAACTTCCTTTTGCCTTTTCTGGGCTTACTTAACATATGGAGTTGTATTCCCTCCTACCCCCTCACCCCATACAACTAGCAGAAGCAGGGGAAAACAACCTAGCCCTAAAACCATGTTTCTTTGTGAATGAGGTTGCTCAGATTCTCTGTGTTCCTCCCACATTGGCTTCTTTTTCTTGACACTATTGGACAGGGATCTAGAAAGTACAGTCTGCAGTTTGCAATCACTCACTCCATTTATTTTTTACGTAGGAACTCTGTCTTTTAGTTGTCAGCGCTCAGATAGAGAAAATAGTGTTCAGGGTTTCAACATTGCTTATAAGTGTGGAAAGATATATTGATGTTATTTAGTTGTGATTGGTTATTTTCGGAGTAAACCAGTTGTGATGTGATTCATCTATGAGTTACACTCCAGCAATGAGTCAGGAATTACAAAGTGGAATATTTTGGGTAATTTTTAAGTAAATAGGATAATTTCAGGGAAATTATATGCAAACTCCAGAGTGTTTTGGCAGAATGTGGGCAGAGAGATTTCTTACCATTATAGGAAATTGCCTGGTAGGAAAGAATCATATTAAACTTAGAATGTATAAAACTTTCCCTTTAACATAGTTGTTGAATTCTTAAAATATGAGAGAATGTAGGAAAAAAAAACTATTTCTAAATAATAATATGGTCTTTCAAAATCCAACACCATTTGTCTGATTTTTCCAAGACTTGCCATTAGTATGTGCTCAACAGTATAAACTGTTCAAAGAAAAATACTGTAACATATTGTTGCTAACATTTTAGGATATGCTCTACATCCAAAAAGATGTATCTCATGCAGTATCTATTTTTATTTATTATCTTGTAGTAGTATGGTTCATAAAAAGAGTTAATTTGTATATCCTGCATAGAAACCTCATAGTTCTAGTCCTCTTGAAGTTTTGATTACGAACATATAAGAGGTAGACATTAAAACATTTAAGAAAATTTCTAATTGACCTTCTAAATTCATGGCACCCTTATGATTCCAAACTTTATATCACATGACTTTCACTAGTTGTTTAATATATTAAAAAATTAAAAATAAGACAAGGAAATATAAAACTAAGGAAAAATATACAGGAATACAGTTGGAAGAGTAAAGAGAAGAGGTGAAAATGAGAATATTGAATATGCAAAAGTAAAAATAACACAAATATATTTGACACATAAGAACATAGATTATAATGGTAACCTCATTATTTGGGTTATTAGTTATAAATCAGCAAAAGAAATAGATCAGGAAGCATTTTCATTGATAAAAGAAGCACAAAATAGGGTTGAAGCTCAGAGATGAAAATCACTGATACAAATGGTCACTACATAAATAGAGATGAGGGGAATGGAAGATCTGGGTCTTTTGAACTAGGTCAGGGGTTACTCATGGTACTGGAATAATTTGGAGTTCTATTGTGGGTCTGTGTGGGTCATCAGCTGGTGGTATGCTTCAGGGAGTTTGACTGTGTTTATCTCACACCCCAGGGCCAGATGTTGGGCTGTAGGCAAGCCCTGAGACACCGCTCTGGTTGTGGAAAAATGCAGCTGTAGGTGTGGGAATGC
Source organism: Mastomys natalensis (assembly GCA_021653895.1). NCBI lineage: Eukaryota > Metazoa > Chordata > Mammalia > Rodentia > Muridae > Mastomys > Mastomys natalensis. The sequence continues at coordinate 13,549 of JAJTUV010002676.1, read as the reverse complement.
TGGAATCCCTGCAACAAGGCCTGGGTCATGGGGTTCTCAGACTTATGGATATCCAGGTGCCAGTAAGAGTCATGGAGGAGCAGAGAACAGAGTCAGAGGCCATGGGCTGCAGACAGCATCTAGCCCTGGGTGGGGTGGGGCATGGAAATGGGGAGCTCCAGCTTGTCCCAGCAGGGAATGTCCTCACTTTGGCAGTGGCAGGCTTGGTAGAGGTTGTGGCTGGGGGAGCAGAGAGGCTTTTAATAGAAGACTAGGCTGTGGCTCTGCAGGCAAAGGCCTTCTTCATGGCTCCCTACTGCAGATATTGATGAAAAGAGACAGTCTGTGGTTCGATCTAACAGTTTATTGTCATAGTGGAAGCTGCATACATAAAACTATACCCCACTTCTCAGGGTGGGCCTGAGATTAAATACCTTTTTACAGGGAAGAATGTCGGAGAAAGGAAGCTTATTAGCTAAGCACTCTGGGATTCTAGGTTCCTCATTAGCTCGGAGAATTCTATTTTGGGCCTACATGACAAAAGGTCTCATCTCTTTATGTGAGAAGCATGCCATGTGTTCCAAGACAAGAGTCTGGCAGCGTACTGGAAGTCACCTAAGCCTCAGGTGTGTGCCCACGGAATCTCCAGGTCTCGACCTGCTCTACCTTACCAAACTTCCTGTATGCGCATACATACAGACACACAGACAGACAGACAGACAGATACACATACACACACAAAGAAACGGAGAAAATATTTACCAAGCTAGTTTGGAGTTTGGTTTTGATGCTTTCTTTATTCATAGTCTTTCCTACTTTATAAAAAAACATGGAATTTTTATATTTTGAAATAAATTCAAGTAATTTAATTAACTATATCAAAATAGGATTTAATTAAAAATATGTTATAAATACAATGTTTTAAAAAGAAAAGACAACATAGAGAAGAAATATACGAATAACTTATATTAAAAGCTCACACAGGGTGAAATCTGGTGTTTGTGAATCTTACATGTAGATGTTCTCTGTCGGTTCTACAAGCTGAATCTGACAAAGATGGCCCTACTCCAAATCAATGTCTACATAAGTCCTACTGTGTGTGTGTGTGTATGTTGGTCAAGGGGAGTTTTTGGGGGGTCTCAAATTTTGTGTGACATTTCTGTTAGATGCCAATAGTAACTCTCTGTAATGGTCCAATTTCTGTGGCAAGTGTTTTCACTGGGTCTGAATATTTCTTATGCATCTTTAAAACCTTAATAGAAGTAGCCATGCTACCACATATTGCACAATGTTTACTTGAAAAGTGAGTTTGTTCTCCATAGATATCACTAAGATTCACTGCTTAAGTGTTCTGGGCAATGGATTATGCAAAACTTGTCCCCAATTGCACCACAGCTAAAGTGTCTGTAAGTGCTATAGAGATCTTTGTATGGGGATTCAAGGCCATGCATAATTTGATATCCTTGAGGTCCCATGAGTCACCAAATCTTCTGCCTTATATGGTTTGGCCTTCAGTACTGTGAGTGTTTTAAATGATAACCTGTAGGGAAACTAGATCAGATATGGAGAAATTAGAGACAGGAGAGAAGCCCTTAGGGCCAGCAGAATGAATGGAAATAATGCAACCTCAGGGATGGGAGGTGGAGGGACCCTCTAGAAACTTACCAGAGACCTGGGAGACAAGAGACTCTTGGTACTCAATGGGAGGGACTTTAGAGGAAATGCACAACAGTGGGGAGAGGGAACTCACAGAGTCCACCTCCTGTAGGAAGACAGGGCATCAAGTGGAAGGATAGAGTTGCCATCTTACAGTCAAAAACTCTGACCCAAAATTGTTCCTGTCTAAAAGAACAGCAGGGACAAAAATGGAGAAGAGCCTGAGGGAAGGGCTGTCAAGTGACAACTCCAACTTGAGATTCATCTCAAGGGGAGGCTGCAAGACCTGACACTATTACTGATATTACGGTGTGCTTATAGACAGGAGCCTAGCATGGCTGTTCACTGAGAGACCCAACAAGCAGCTGACTAAGACAGAAGCATATATATATATATATATATTTAACCAGACATTGGACTGAAGTCAGGGACTACTGTGGTTGAATTAGAGAAAGGCTGGAAGAAGCTGAGGAGGAAAGACCAGTTGTATCAACTAACCCAGACCCCTGAGATATCTCAGACACTGAACTACCAACTGGGCAGCACACATGAGCTGGTCTGAGGCCCCTAACACATATAAGGCAGAGGACTTCCTGGTCTGGCCTTGGTGAGAGAAGATGTGCCTAACCCTGGAGATACTTTAGGCTGGAGTCTTGGGGTGTGGGGTGCAGAGACATCTCTTGGAGACATGGGGGAAAAGGAATGGAATTAGAAACTGTGGGAGGGCAGACCGGGAGGGATGCAAATAATAGACTATAAAAAACATAAAAGTAATAAAAATATTTTTAAAATAATAACTTGCTTTACTTACTATACATATTAATCTCCTTATCTCTTTGTCACACTCCTGTTTTCATCTTATATATACTATTTAAAGATTCCCCACCTATTTCCACATTTAGCCTTGAATACTGTATTTAAAATGCTTATGTCTTATAGCACTTTACTGTATGCAGTAATTAAAGGCTGTGAATCATTCTAAATGTTGTCTGTAAAATATACTATTTATCATTCTTGAGTGATACCTTCCATAAAGGACAAGTTTCAGGAGACACTTGAGTGTGCACATTTTGCTACACTGCTGAGTTTTAGGGAGTCTCCCTCTTCTCTCTAGGAAGGAAAAATTTCATTCTGAGGAAATTACACTAACCTGGCAGGATAAGTGACTGCCTAAGGCTCAACTGGTTTTCCTTCATTTCTCGAAGTCTGATGGGCACATCAGAGGCAGAGGTGACACACTCGGCAAGAGATGTCTTACTTTCTCCAAGCCCACTTTCGATAGGTTTGTCTTTGGTTGTTTTAAAAATCAGACTGCTATTGTGTAATAAGGTCACATTTTCCCACAGTTGTCAATATACTAATCTTCATTTTTATTAAAGACTTCATTTCCATTCCTTTGCAATCATATTTGTACCAATACAATGCTAATGACTATTTTAATCCAATCTAAAGAAGTTCATATTTATCTCTAGAGCTTTTCCTTCTATATCCTTATCAGAATTGGCTAAAGGATCCATTTATGGTTTTAAGGTTTGGGTTGGAAATGTCCCCAAAATTACCATTTGTTGAGGAACAGTGATGTTCAGAGGTGGGAATATTAAGAACTAATTGAAGGCTCTCACTGACTGTACTATTGTGTTTATTGGTTGATCTATTTTTAAGTAATGGGTTATTGAGATGGTATAATGTGTTAGAAGATGGGATCAAGTTGAAGGAAGTGGCTTTCTGGGAACATGCCTTTAGGTACTATATCATATCTCCAGACTTTCTTTTTCTTTGCAGCAATGTGGCCAGGAAAACATCCTATTCATATTTGGATTCATGATTCCATGATATAACTTCACTTAATTTTCAAGACAATGAAGCCACTAAGCACATTCTAAAACCTCCGAATACACAAGACAAAACCAAACCTTTACTTCTGTAAGCAGTTTTTATCAGTTATTTTGGCATAATTATAGAAAGATTTTCTACCGTTGTTCTAAACAATGTTCCAACTTCTGATGAATTCTCCAAGTGCTTCTGTATTGGTAATTGTTATAGGAACAACTTATAGTTTTTAGTTCCACTTATGAAATATGCATTGTGTTTTAAAATATATATTTGTTTCATACACTGTTGGAGGCAGTGGAACCCAAGATGAGGCACTGGAATATTTGTTTACTGTGTATGTGTGAGGGGGGGAGGTCTGGTTTGTGCTTTTATAATAAGGCTGTGGGTGTTACATTCTCTAAAGGAAAGAAATGTTCTTTTCACACAAAGAAGGTGGAACTACTAGTAGAAGGATCAAACTTCTGTACCTAATCCTTTTGTAAGGGCATCACTATTTATCTAAAGTTTTCATTAGCATATGTAAGTTATGCGTAATAACTGGTTTCATTATGACATTTTCTTATGTAAACATATTGTATTTTGATCTTATTCACCATATATTACTCAAGACAGGAGTAAATATCTTTCAAAAGTATACAGTTCCTAACATTGTTGCATTGAGAATTAAATTTCAACACATTTTTTTTTGAGGCACATTCACTCTGTAACAAACCTTAACCTCTAACAGTGAAATACAGTTATTGGGAAATTAAAGTGAAAATAAATGAGAAAATGTGCTCATATGTTAATTTCCTTCTAAATATTCAAGCTGATTTCCATAAGCTTGAGCTACTCTCAACCTTAGTCAGAGAAGTTTCCTTTTTATACTGGACAACAGTCAATGAATGTAGAGATATATAACTTGTCATTCTCTTGAGAAAGAAAAATCAGGACTCAGACCTAAATGAAACATCTATATTAATCGCCTTTACCACCAAGACTTAGAAAATTTGCACAAGGCAACTTGGAAACAATGTAAGAGCTCAAGAATGGGGAGCACTGCTGTGAAATGTAATTGTCTAGATATGGCATAGTTTTAGCACTCTTGAATTCATAGTAGCTGTGGCTGACTGAACAACAACTGCAGAAGATCAAAACAGACAAAATCTTTGCATAGATTGGGTAAGTAATCTTTAGGCTACATCCCTGAACATAATAACATAGAGGCGTTATTGGTATTGGATAGTTCATAGAGGATGGGGAGTTATACCTTTTTTTTGTTTTGTTTTGTTTTGTTTTGTTTTAAGATGTGGCCACTGGTATATCTCTCATGATCCAGCAGATGACTCCATATCCATGCACATATGAATTACATTAACTGAATTTAGTAAGATTCCAAAGAAAGGCATAGAATAAATTTGGGTGAAGCTATTTGCAAAAAAGTATAGAGAGAACTGGAAGTGGGAAATACATGGCAGATATGATCATAAACATGTATGAAAATTTCAAAAATAGTATAAAAATGAAAAACCTTAAAAAATTAAAAGCTTGATACTCTAAACATACTTTGTTCCCAAACTGACCTGACTTGCATACCTCACATGTTTCAATTCAAAGTATCCCCAAATTATCTGGAGTAAAATTTTGACTGATTCTAACATGCATATTGAAATGTAAAGGTACTAGGATATATTAAATAACAAAGGAAAATTGAAGTCACAGCACACTCTACTCAGTTGTATGTAAAGAATGAAGAAAAGTAAACATATTAATTGTTACCAGGGTCTTTTGACATTTATACTCTGAACAAAGATAAATCTAGAGAACATAAAAATCTTGAAAGTGTAAACTGTAAAGAAGTAATGCCTTTTCCCCAATAGCTAAAAGAAGACTTCAAATGCTATTTCAGAGTTTCACCAAAAATGTCTTATGCATACCAAAAGGGATCTTTAAAGATATTCAACATTATGCATAATTAAAATGGCTAATATAAAAATATTAACAGGGAAACTGTGATGAAACTATTCCTTATTGCGGGTTGTTGATAAAATTATTAAATTAGTCTGGAAAAGAAGATTTAGCTGTTTCTTACAAAATTAATCAAATACTATATGACCTGGTAATTATTCTCTTGGCTATTTATAAGTAATAATTGAAATTTTATCTTCAAATAAACAATGTGCCTTCATGATTATAGAGACTTACCCATAATGTAATGAATTTAGATTTCCTTCAACAAGTACATAAATCAAACTGGCAATTGTTCCAATAGACTAAGAACTCAAAAATAAATAGCAATGAACTAATGACAAGAACAAATTGGGAAATACTCACATCATTATACTTAAAGAAAATGAAAAAAACCATCAATTTCAAATGGTTATATATGGTCTGGTTCAGCTTATATGTGTTTGAAAGATTAAATTATTGTAACCAATTATTGAATATCTTCAGTTTTCTTGTTAATGTCCTTCAGGACAACTGGAAACTGGACAAATAAAATCATGTAATTTCTAGTCAAGTCAGTTGTTTCTAAAACTAGCAAGAACTAGGCCAATTGTTTCAAACAACATGCCTAAAAATTAAATATATGAAAGTTCATTTTAGATTATGTTGCTATTCCATTCTCAGTTGGATTCAGTAGAGTCCATAGCGAAAAGTAGCATCATATTCAGTGCATGCCTTGGAAGATGATATTCACCCTGTCATAGTTGGAAATGGAAAAAAGAGAAAAGTTTCAGGTTCCTAAAAGCATGACTCTGTGGTTTGACTTCCTCCCATTGGTTCACACATTCTAAAAGTCCTATGATATCCCATCTCCCAATTTTACTGCATGTTAATGACAAGTCCATTAGTATAAAGTCTTCTGGGCTTCATGTAAGATTAAAATAATAAATAACAAGATGAACATGAAACACACATGGATTTTTTTTTGTACTTTGCAATTATGCAAATTATGCAAATAGTCTAAAGGCCAACTGTCGCGTCCTCCTTGATCAGCAATTAAGACACGACAGGTCGGATCCCTCTCAGTCAGATTTATTCCAGGAACGACTCTTGACTTATGGACGGGGACCTGGACGGGGACCGGGATGGGGATGGGGACAGGGGCTTATGGCCAGGGACCCCCAGCAGCAGAAATGAGCTGCTTATATAACTGCCCAAGTCGAGCTGGGTGACATGTTCTCTCAGGATAGGCTAAGCTGCCAATACCTCATTAGCATAAGCCCGCTCAGGAGGGGCACGAGGCCGATGCATGCACAAAGGACTTGTTTACCAGTTTAGCTGAGCTGGCCATGCTGGAAGCCAGCTGCTTACATTGTCAGGTGCTAGTCATACGACTTTGCAACTGTCCCGGTGCTATCTTAAACACAGCTGCCTACAGCCAACAATAAATGGCACCCAAAATTCTTCTCATCTCATACATTCAAATAATGAATACTCATTATTTTCCTTGTTCAGAATAGAGGATTATTAAATTATAGAATTAATAAATTACTAGTTCTTTTGTTAAGAAAACAAATCAGATCAACAAACATAACATATCAAGTTGTATGCAACTTGACAGGAGAAATTCAAAAATGTTTGCAGAGTTTTGATCTTATCATTTTTACTTTAGATACATGTGTAGACTGATAGGTAACATTGCAGAGTAGAGGTTCTAGTGAAATAAAAATTACAAAGTAAAACACAGGTACGATATCCTGAAATGATTAAATAATTCTTGCATTGATCTTTTAAATAGTTTGTCAGAACATAATTCCTGTTATACTTAAATTTAATAGTTGTATTTTGGATAATAATCCCTAATATGACATTGAAATTGGAAAACATACATAATTACAATGATCAAGTGCAGCCTTTTATAAATACTAATGCTAACTTAGGCAAGTAGAGAAGCACACTGTCATTAGAAATATTTTCTTGGTTTTTACACGCTAGATCAAAAATTTTGAGCAAAAAGACACTCAAAAAAAAAAAAAAAATTCAAAGCACAACACAGATTTTAAGATGTCTTAAAAATAATTTCTTCCTATTTATTCCTTTCTCAAGGACAAAAATAAATGTGAACATTGTCAAAATTTCAACACTTAAAATCAGATCACTCTAGATTTATGAATAATTTTACATTATTTTTCTTCTAAAACATTTCTATTTATTCTGTGTCAACATCTGAAAGCACACTTTCCTCAATCCTTTATTTGGCAGATATTTTGTAAATAAGGACTCAATCATCTGTTTTTAACCATTTTTTTCAATCTCCTCTCTTCACTAAGTTATATTAGAAACATTTCTATATATGAGATTGCAACTGTGGCATTTACAAAATGTGACAGTTTATAGCCTTTTGAAGAAATAGGGCAATTAGACACATTCCGCTGTTCAACCTTATGAACTTTTCAGCCAGATTGTTTTCTACTCTTTCCTCATTTTAACAAGTAACTGTTTGCTCACTACCAGGATCATTATAACTACTTTCCACTATTAAATTGACCTTTTATTTTATAAACATCAGTGGATCTCCTATTAAAATACAATAAAAGTTTGTAACTTCAATTCATCATGAATTGTCTACAGAGAAACACATTATTAATCACAATGGCAATTAGAGTTCTTCACAGAATCAAGCCTACTAACAGTAGCAAGTGATCGGAAACATTTTTAGTAAAAGGTAAAATAGTTCAGAACTCTAGGCTCATCAGGAAAACAAAAAAGAAGAAACCGTGGTTATGACAAGAAAAAAGTTAAAGGAGAATAAATTTGATATTGAAATAAAAAGATCAATTTTACTTTATTGTAATTAAATGAGCTTAGAAGGTTCTGGATAGTTCTGATCTGTCAGCATATCTAAATCTGAAATTACTAAATTTTCTTTTCATCTTGGAACTATTTATTCCATTTCTCTCTATATATATTTTCAGTTGTTCACTTTCTTCACATTTAGCTTAGATAAATATAACAAGGAGCACACACTTATTTATACATTCCTATCAATAATTCATAGTGTGGACAAAATAATATATATTGATATGATTGGAGTAGATATAAAATATCAGTTTCATATGTTAATTAAATAAATTGGTCTAGTTCTTTTCCATTGCAGTGATATAAGGTTTGAGTACAAGCAACATTTGTGGGGAAAAGGATTATTTCTGTGTACAGCTTCTAGGTCACAGTCTACTACTAACAAATGACAAGACAATGGAAGGCACTAGCTTTAATCAGAATCCATGGAGCAACACTGGCTTCCAATTTTGTTCACTGGCTTTCTAGTGAAGCTGAAGCCCACCTGCCTAGGAATGGTGTTGACCACAGCAGTCTAGGCTCTCCCGTATCAGGCATCAAACAAGACAATTTCTCACTGACTTGGCCAGAGGCCAGTCTGCTCTGTGCAATCCTTCACTTGGACTTCTCTCTTCCCATATGATTCTGAGTTCTGTTAAGCTGAAAAGAAAAGCAAAATAGCACACTTGTCTTAGAATATATTATTTCATAAGCATTAGCAAATCAACCACAAATTACATTTTAAATCTTTGATAATAGTTCCTAATGTTGTTTTGAAAACTAAATTTTCAATTTCTGGAAATCACACAAAATAAACAATTGACTTCTGTCCATTTATTACCCCTCATTGTGCCTTTTCTTTCATCCTACACACGTATACTTATAAAGACAATAAAACTACAGTTAATTAAATGGTTTAAACAGTAACTAATATATATGTGTGTATATATATATATATATATATATATATATATATATATATATATATCATCACCTACTAAACTAGATCTTTTGCTCACTATGTCACATATAACATATATTTGAGATATAATTATTTTGATTTTTACTGATATTTAAAAGAAATTTCACTACCAACACGGTTATTGCCTAAAGATTCATCTTCTAATAGCCACTTCCCTAAACCAGTACATTTTGTATCACAGTGTTTTTTTTTGATAACATGATACAATTTTTCTCTATCTTATTTTGTAAAATATTTGGTTTTGGTTGACATGCAAAGAGGGTTCTACTAGAATTTTGAAAGTATTAAACACATTTTATACCAAATATTATACAACATGTTTTTGTTTATTGAGACATTATACCCATTCTTTTCATAACTGCATAAAAATATGGTTAAGCACTCCAGCCAGGAAATCAGGTCCTGTGTGTATATATTATGGCTTCCAGTTTAGTGTTTTTATGGGATTCCTGATTGTAGGAACAAGTGGGACTCTGTTTCTTGTGAGTTCTTGTGGCTCTATGCCTTATTTTTTCTTTGTTTTGTCAAATTCTGATGGGCTTGTTTTTTTTTATTTGATTATATTCAATTTTATTATTATTCCTTAGAAGCTTGTTTTTCTTTCATTAATTAATTCAATTTACAACCTGATCACAGTTCTCCTCTCCTGTGAGTAACCCTCTCACATGGCTTCTCTCTCTACAACCCTCCCCTTTACCTCTAAGATAGAGGCACTTCTGGGTACCAACCCACCCTGGCACTTCACTGTACTACAGGACTAGGCACATCCTCTCCCAATGATGTCAGACAAAGCAGCCCAGTTAGGGGAACCAGATTTCTAGTCTGGTCAAAGAGCCAGGGTAATACCCCCTCCAGTTGTCCTGGAGCCTCATGAAGACCAAGCTGAACATCTGCTACATATATGGTGGAGGGCATTAGGTCCAGCTCTTGTATGTTTCTTGGTTACTGGTTGTCTCTGAGAGCCCCCAAGGGTCCATGTAAGTTGACTCTTGGTCTTCTAGTAGAGTCCCCATCCCCTTCACATTTCTCAGTCACTCACCTACCTCTTCCATAAGTCTTCCTGAGCTCAGTCTAATGTTTAGCTGTGGGTCTGTACATCTGTATCAGTGAGCTGCTGGGTGGAGCCTCCCAGCGGACAGTTATGCTAGGCTTCTGTTTCTGAATCCAGGCTGACAGATACAAACACAGCCTGAGGCTACAAGGTAGTTGAAGGAAGAAGGCAAGCATGAAATGTGTCCCTATTGATTGTCTGAGAACAGCTCAGCATATTTTCCCCCAAATTGACAGGGGTTGCTACTGCATTCATTTGTGTCTGTCTCACACAGGGCACCTGTGTATCCAGGTCAGCATTGACAAATATAGCTGTCAACAGTGTCTTTACATGTTGTATCATTGTGAGAAGGCTTTGACCAATGAAGAGGCATCACAGTCTCACAGTGCGTCCCTTTGAACCCACTACCCATGCAGTCAGAGTAGAAGTTGTTTCCTCCATCCAAACACGGATCTCTATGCAGACATGGCTGTCTGGTACATTCATTGAAGTTGAGTTCACAGTGGTCTCCAAGGAATCCAGGGCCACAGTCATAGAAGTGAGCCCCAAGAGCATCCTGACACATGGTACCATGTAGACATGGCTGGTCTCTACATTCATTATTTTCCAGTTCACAGTTCACAGCAGAATTCTCTTGTGGACCGACTCACATGTATCTTTCTATCTCTGTGAGGAATACAGCCTTATTCATGCAGGGATCAGAAACACATTCATCCACTTCTAAGTCACAATGATATAGAATGCCTTGGCATCCAGGCACATAGTAGCAGGAGTAGCCCTTGATTCCATCCTGGCACACAGCCCCATTGTGACAATGGATAGAAGCACATTCATTGTGATCTGTCTCACAGAACCTTCCAGCATATCCAGCAGGGCAGATACACACAAGGTGCTCAGGGTCTTTATGGCAGGTGCTTTCATGTTGGCAGGCGTTCCCTCCACAGGAATTTGTGTCACTTTCACACATTAGCCCATTGTACCCATGAGGACATTGGCACAGAAAATCCCTTTCTCCTGGGGTATTCACACAAGTGGCAATTCCTTGGCAGAGATTTGAGAAACAAGGGACTTTTGAATCTTCATAGTGTTTGTCCAAATTATTGGTTATGTCTAAGCAACAATTGTTTTCTTATGGAAAACCTTTGTTCATAGAATTTTTTGACAAGAATTTAAGAGATACGTGGCATTATTTTTTTTATTATTATTAAAAAATGACTCCTGGCACCTCAAGTCACTACAGACTAGGTACATCCTCTCTCACTTTAGACAGTCAAGCCAGCCCAGATATAGCAGAATCCACATGGCAGGCAACTGAGTCAGGGTTATTCCCTGTTCCAGTTGTTGGGAGACCCACATGAAGACCGAGCTACAGAGCTGCACATCTGTTACATCTATGTGGGGGTTCCTAGGTCCAGCTCATGGTAGCTCTTTGGTGGTCCATTCTCTGAGAATCCCAAGGGTCCAGGTTATGGTTGACTCTATTGATCTTCATGTGGAGTTCCATCTTCTATGCGTTCCTCAATCCTTCCCTTGCCTCTTTCACAATACTTCCAGAGCTCAGTTTAATATTTTGCTGCAGGTCTCTGCATCTGTTTTAGTCAGCTAAACTGACTCTCTGAGGACAATTATGCTGGGCTCTTGTATGTAAGCATAATAGTGTATCATTAGTAGTATCAAGCATTGGTTCTTATCCATGGGATGAGTCTCAAGTTGAGCCAGTCATTGGTTAGCTATTTCCTCAGTTTCTTCAATGTGTTTGTCCCTGCAATTCTTATAGGCAGGACAAATTTTGGGTCAGAAATTAGAATCAGAAATGGAGTGAATCTGGATGGGAAGGGATGTAGAGAGGAACTGAGTTTTGTATAGGGAGAGAAAACTATAATCAGGTTACATTATTTGAGGAAAAAATGTATTTTTAATCAAAGGAAAATATGTTTAGACAAATATAGTATGGTTAGTGTTCTTGAGACACAGTCTTATGTATAGCTTACATAAAGATAATATAAATCAAAATTTTACAGAAATACTCATTAGATTATCATAATTACAAAAAGATAGAAAGATACTATACATAATATTTTATTCTTTAATTGTCTTTTTCATAGCAGTTGCAAATAAACATACACAAAATACTTAGACTCCCCTGATTTTCCATGCTGCTGGTCAGGAATTGCCTTATTCTTTCTATTTAGTGCTCTGTTAATTAATTTAAATGACCTATCTGTGACTAGTAAGAAAAAAATAATTCTTCTAACTACATGTTCACTTATTTGACCAATATCTAAGTAATGGTCTTTTATGTCTTTCATCCCCTTAGATATTGTCACCTCAGGTAAGGCTTGATGAACACAGTCATGAGATGCTTGAAAATCCCTCTGTTAATTTCAACAATTTGGTGTTTTTATAATGAGAATAGATATGAGTGTTTTATAGTATTGTTATGATTGTTCAGATAATGCTTGATAATAAAATAAAGTTTTATGTTCATTTTCTTGTCACAGATTTTTTAAAAACTGTCAATCTCCATTGGACTTGAACATATTTGTGTAGCACAGAGAACATTAAACTTGTGAGTTTCCTGTCTTAGCCTCCCCATTCCTGAGGATACAGGTTCACCATGGTTTACTCTATACTTTACATTGGTTTTGGTTTCACTTTACTCTGAAAGCATCTTAGAGATAATATCCATTCCTCTTATTAGTGAGATAGAAAACCTGAAAATGGAATGGAAAATATTTAGGTAAATAATTTCCTTTCATTTTTGTTCTGTACACCTCATGGTATCCAAAGGTAACTCCTCTCTTAAAATGTAACAATAGATGTTTTTAAGGTGAAACAAAATAGTCATCAAATGTGGATGAAGTGAGATAACTAGGTGGGAGAGAGGATGAGGAGGAATATGGGGATGACAATCAGTTGTGATGGACAGGAAAGGGCTAGGAGTGAGAACAAAAATCAGTGTAGGTTATCTGAGACTAACTGGAAAACTATAATGGTGGAGGCAACAGGAGTCTCTGAGAGTTACCCTAGCTGAGATTCATACCAGATGGAAATATAGAGTCTGAAGTGGCCACTTCCTGTAACCAGGCAGAACTTCAACACGAGAACAATCCCATGGAGAGAGACAATCCCTGGCACTATTAATGATACTCTACTATGCTTGAAGACAGAAACCTAGCATAACTGTCTTCTAAGGAGCTTCATCCGGCAACAGATATAAACAGATGCAGAGACTCATAGCCAAACATCTGGTAGAGCTTAGAAAGTCTTATGGAAAAGTAGGG